>JALCCF010000040.1:0-182728 GCA_023212605.1 Moesziomyces parantarcticus | reverse complement strand
GGGGGGGGGGGGGGGGGGGGGGGGGGGGGGGGGGGGGGGGGGGGGGGGGGGGGGGGGGGGGGGGGGGGGGGGGGGCTTCGTCAGCTTCAATGCACGACTCTGGTCAAGCATGAGGCTCAACCGGCGACGTTGAGCGTTGCGGCAAAGTGGGGGCACGCGGGGTACTGCCGCGTCAATGGGGCATGGCGCTGGGCTGACCGGTCAGACCGGCGAATTGACGATGCTGAGCCAGCGCGGATCAATCTAACGGGCGGCAAACATCGTGCTCATTGGTCCGTGCATCTTTGTAGGGACGGAAAGAGCCGAGACCAGAACGACGCTCGCTGCCAACCTCAAATGTTTGCTGCACAACATGGCACTACCTCCATCCAAGTGTCTGGGGCTCGAGATATCGACCCATCGGCTTCGAACCAACCAGTGCGGGTGTTGGATGAGAATCAGCCGTACGGGAGACGATGCTCGTCGGCGTATAGCGAGCGCCGAGAAGCGAGCAAGGGCCAAAGTGCGGAGTCCGAATGCAATTCACGCCAGGAGGCTCTCCCAAATGCCGACTCGTGAAAATGCCAATGCGCGAGCAAGAGAGCGGGGCCCCCCAGACGCGGGGCAGTGGAGACATGAGCTCGAACTGAGCCGCTACAACCTGTGCAGGTTGACCGATTCGCCCTCGATCGCGGTACCGCCATACCCTACGCTGGCAACACTTCGCTGCCCAGATCTTTTCAGTAAGATCGTCGGCAACTATCTACACCGAGCAGTCTTACAAAGACACAAGACCAAACATATCCGGCCAACTTGGGAGGCCGGGGTGTTTGTCGGGCCGTGCTCAGATTGCTCCGATGTAGATGACGGGGAGGAATCAGGAACGGTCGCACTCACCCCGAGCACCGAAGCGGCGACGAGGTTACCGATGCCGGCCACGATGACGATGGACGGCAACATCGAGCGTATATCGTTGGTGTGTATGGCGCACAGGCCATTCGAGGCTCAAGTTGGCAACACGTCTGGGCTGCAACTGACGATATGACGATGAGAACTCTCAACGTCAAGCCCACAGCGCGCGGTGGGGCGCAGATGAAGGCGAGATGAAATGCAGGATGCAGACCGAACTCGGGTGTGCGCAGCATCCAGCCCATCCACAAAGCCGCATCGTTGAAACACAACGCTCTCGCGCGAAAGGATGAACCTAATGAGCTGGCCGCTGGCCGCCTGTACCGTATGAGTTGACCATCTTTGGTGTTCCCAGACCAGCGCGGGCAGGACGGCCATGAGGTTGCCGAGGTAGGGTTGACCGGTGACCCCTCCTCTCGGCTGGCGCGGGTTGGGCGATGGCGAGTCTCCCCGCGCTTGAGCGTGTTCTCTCGGCATTTTGCTTGGCCGCGCGAACCCTGACGAGATCCCCGCACTCCGCCTGCGTCTCTATGCGTGTCACGTACACACATGGCATCTCGTGGGGGCCCTTTTTTCCATTATTTTATTCTCTCGGCTGAGCTTGGCTTCTGCATGCCTTTTTTGGCGAAAATACAGTATTTCAATAGTGAGGAGTTCCGGGGAAGCAGAGGCGGGCTGCTCAGCGGAGGAGAGGCTGCCGAGCGTCGAGCACGCAAAGCTCAAGCATCTTGCATTCGAGTCTCATGCGCCAGAGTCCACGTCCCCGGTCAGTCGACCTTGCAGCCCCCCTGGCCCCCGCTTTGGCAAGCACTGTTGTCAGTCGCTGCGGGTGGCCGGTCAACATGGCTCTCGCGCGCGACTTCACGATTCCGCCGGGGATGGGGGGGATCACTGCGTCGATGTTGAGCATGCGCTGAGTTGCTCAAGCTTGAATGCAAGGCGTTGCGAGTGGCCAGCGAGCCAAGCCAAGCCGAACTCGCCTCATTTCGGTCGTCGCGGGCGTAGGTGGAGACACGCAGAAAAATCCTCACCAAGCTCGGTCTCGTCCGCACGCAGCTCCTCATCTCAAGGGGACAATGCCAATAAGCCGCACGGTCGAAAGCGCAGGCTGCTGACGGTTGCTCTGTACGAGGAGGAGGGCACTGGCAAAACATCTCGAGGCGAGGCGCGCATGGGGCTGTCAGCTGTCCAGCCATATTTTCCTTTTTTTTAATTTTGTTTTTTTTTCCGCTCTCGCCATCCACTAGTCCTGCAGTGAATTGTCTCGGACCAAGCGCATCACCATCTGAGCCACTCCAGGCCTTCACACTGCACATCTCCGGTCAGCAAGGCCGTCTTTGGCATCGCCCGTTGGCTCATTAGGTGCGCAAGTCGGCTTTTCTGCCGTCCCGCCCGAGCATGCATGCTGGCCAGGCACCAGCGCCCCTTGCGGCGCATTGCCCAAATTGAACAATTGGCCTCGACGCGTCCAAAACCCCAAGCATCCCCGGATTTTGGCGGGTGAGGCAGGCACTCGGACCCTCTCACCGGCAACCGAAAGCCCCACCTCTCCCCCATCCTCGTCCGACTCCTCGTCCTCCTCCTCGTCCATGCCCTCCTAGACAGTCACCTTTCCAAAAGGTAGATATAGACCCCCCTCATCCCCCACAACTTGGTCACACGAACGACCGCTCACACTTCTCCACCCCTCCCCTTCCACTTCTCCGTCAAGAATCGGAGCAAGGCTTGGCCCGCCCTCCCCACGCATTCTTCCTCGCAACCTCACCCTCAAGAATTGAGGTAACACCATCATGGCCCCTACCGCCACCGCCGGTGCGATGAACCATGTCGCACAGGCCCTTGCAGACCACCGTCTCTCGATGGTCGGCGCCACTGGTGCCAAGGGTCTCGTCAAGAACGCTCGTACCTTTGCCATCGCCGTCTTCGCCTCCATGGGTGGTCTCATCTATGGCTACAACCAGGGCATGTTCGGCCAGATCCTCAGCATGCCCTCGTTCCAGGCAGCCTCCGGTGTCAAGGGTATCACCAACCCCACTCTCGCCGGCTTCATCACGGCTATTCTCGAGCTCGGCGCCTTCGTCGGCGTGCTCATGAACGGTTACGTCTCGGACGCCTTTGGTCGACGCAAGTGCGTCCTCTTCGGTATCTCATGGTTCCTTCTCGGCTGCATCATCCAGGCTTCCACCTCCGGCGGCTCTTACGACTTCATCACCGCCGGCCGCGCCATTGTGGGTGTGGGTATCGGTTCGCTCTCCATGATCGTTCCGCTCTACAATGCCGAACTTGCTCCTCCTGAGATCCGCGGTGCCCTCGTTGCCCTTCAGCAGCTCGCGATCACTGCAGGTGTGATGATCTCATTCTGGTTCACCTACGGCACCAACTACATCGGCGGCACCGGTGAGGGACAGAGCCGCGCCGCCTGGTTGATCCCCGTCACCATCCAGATCCTACCCGCCCTCATCCTCGCTATCGGTATGTTCTGGATGCCCGAGTCGCCTCGTTGGCTTATCGATGTCGGCCGCGAGCAGGAGGCTCTCTCCATCATTGCCGGCCTCCGTCGTCTTCCCGAGTCGGACCTCCTCGTCCAGATGGAGTTCCTCGAGGTCAAGGCCCAGAAGCTCTTCGAGGACCGCATCTCGGCGCACGACTACCCGGACCTCCAGGACGGCTCGCGATCCTCCAACTTCAAACTCGGTCTCGCCGGCTACAAGTCGCTCTTCACCAACCCGGCCAACCGACGCAGGACTATGGTCGCCATCTTGATCATGCTCTTCCAGCAGTGGACCGGTATCAACTTCATCCTCTACTACGCTCCCTTCATCTTCAAGCAGATCGGTCTCTCGGGCAACACCATCTCGCTCCTTGCATCTGGTGTGGTTGGTATCGTCCTCTTCCTCGCCACCGTCCCGGCCGTGCTCTACATCGACAACTGGGGACGTAAGCCGACGCTGCTGGCCGGCGCCATCATCATGGGTATCTGCCATCTTTCGGTCGCCATCATCATCGCTCGCTGCATTGGTAACTGGCCGGCACACCGTGCCGCTGGCTGGGTTGCCTGCACCTTCGTCTGGATCTTCGCTGCTGGCTTCGGCTTCAGTTGGGGACCTTGCGGTTGGATCATCGTTGCCGAGGTCTTCCCTCTCGGTCTTCGTGCCAAGGGTGTTTCGATCGGTGCGGCTTCCAACTGGCTCAACAACTTTGCCGTCGCCATGTCCACGCCCGACTTCATCAATGCCGCTCCTTACGGTGTCTTCATCTTCCTCGGAGTCATCTGCTTCATCTCGGTCGCCTACGTCAAGTTCTTCGTGCCCGAGACCAAGCTCAAGACGCTCGACGAGCTTGACGCCGTCTTTGGCGACAACTCGGGCAGGTCGCAGTGGGAGGCCGGTATCATGCTCCAGGCGCAGCGCGATGTTGGTCTGCTCCGCCTCGCCGGTATCGAGGAGCCCAAGATGGGAGACAACATCTCGGACGACGTCGACGAGAAGGGCTCCGACGTCCACTCGGATGGTGAGGCCAAGAAGGAGGGCCACACCGTCGTCTCCACCGCCTAGACTGCACAAAACAAGTAGTAAAGTCTAGGCTCGTCTGCGAGACGAAGATACCCCCCTCTGTCTCGTTCATTCGCGTCTCTCGTGGTGTATGGATAGCACGTCGGATCGTGCTCGATGGTCGAAATTTTTTTTTGTATCTCTTATCGTCTCGACTCGATGCTGCAACTGTGTTCTTTTACTTGACATCGTGCAGATCCCAGCGTGGACCTTTAGTACACATCTTGAGTTGAGATGAAGAGTCGAGCCTTGATGGTCTCGCGCGATGGAGTGGTGCATGTGCTCGGGCAGCAAGTACTCTGTACGCTACGCTGTGAAAGGAGCCGGTGAAGATGACGAGTGTTCTGCTGTGGAGCTCGACGACGAGGTGTTGGCATTCGCTGGCGCGAACACAGCTTTGCTTGTCGCCGACAGCATGTTGCCTCGCGAGCGCGTCGCCCAGGATGCTCATCGGGGCTTCGATCTGGGAGTCGACCGCATTGTACTGGCGGTGCCTCTTGAGTCGAGCCGTGACGTCGTCGCCTCCGATCGTAGTGTCGGGTCCGGGGTTCGCGCCGAGACCGACATCGATCTAGCCGTGATGGAAAGTTTCCTTGTGCGTGCGTTTGGTATTGCGCGCCTTGTAGATGGGCATATTGATGAACATGTCTAGCTCGCCATCGCTGGCTTCGTCTGTGTTAGTGTAGCCATCCGTGGCTTGGTCAACATCGCTAGTGAGCTCCGTGAGGTCTTCCTCCTCTCCATCGCTGGCGTCGATGTTGGCTTCGTAGCCATCACTGGTATGCTCAGCGTCGCTGGCGTCGACGCCAACACGCGAAAGGGAACGAGCTGCGCATTCGGTCTTGCGACGTTTGCCTTTCTCCGAAGACGATGTCTCTCGAGCCATCAGGAAAAGGCGAGCAGTCGAGATCATTAAGGTTAGGAGACAGAGTCTCCCGAATCAGTACGATGAGTCGAAGACTGAGCGAGCAGCACTGTATCGGGCGACGACGCTGACTGCATCTGCTCGCGACATCGCCGCTATCTCGTCTCTGTCAACACCCAACATCTCCGGCAACTGGTCACAGAGCGGCACAGGTGCAGTCGCGCCCCCCTTGAGCGACTCAAGACCCACACGAGTGGCACCCGATCGAGCTTTGATTACACCGACGAAACAGCTCCTCTTTCAGCCCCAGAGCAGGAGTCTCCTAATACTCTTTTGGGGTGGCGGGATGTGTTGGTGGCTTGCACCGGCACTTCAGGACCGGACGTCCGAGAGACCGCAAGTAGGACGCTCGTCCAGTTGGCTTTGAGCATATCTCTGGGCTCGAAGCGGATGGGAGCGAGTCCAAGAACGCCTGAAAGGATCTTGGAATGCTTGCCATGGCGGCTCGGTTGAAGGGTCATCTTTGCGAGCGTGCGGGGGGTGTGCATAGTGTGATGGCTTGAAAAGGCAAGGTGGTGCGGAAAACTTGACCGCACTCGGACCGACGGATGGCTCAGGGTCCGCAGTGAGTTTCAGGGTCCGCGATAGCAGCCGAGATTAGGAGGTGCATGGCCGTCCGCAACGGAGCAGTTGCCACCGAAGCGCCGGTCATGATAGCGCATGGAGCGATCAAGCGATAAAGACTGGCGGCGACGGGAAAGGATGCAGGGTGCGGGGAAGGGTGAAGGCAGGGCCGAGGTCGGAGCGATGCAACGTCGGCGACGCGTGATCCGACGACAGTAGTATCTTGCAGCTCGGTCGGTTAGGTGTGGCAAGGCGCATTTGTGGGGTAAGCGAGCTGCTCGATTGCATACCAACCCTAGTGTATCCCCAACGTGGTTGTCCCCTCTTCGGTATTGCATATATATATGGGAGGGATGTGTCCGACGTTGTTGAAGCGATCCCCATCCTCCCACGTATACAACGCCAAGATGTTGTTGAGCAAGTACCTTTCTCTCGTCGTGGCCGGTTTGGCTGCTGGTAGCAGCGGCACGGCCAAGCCTCTCCCCGGTATGGATGTTGGTCGACCTCAAGTGGATGCTGGCTTCCGATCGCTGTTCGCCTACTACAATGGGACGGATGGACGCTTTGACACGTCGGCATCGTGGTGGTTGAGCGGCAATGCGCTGACGGCGGTGCTGGAGTACATGGACAAGACTCATTCGCGTCAGTACATGCCTCAAGTGCTCAACACGATCGAGCAGCAGAAGAAGCCGTTGCCGTGGTGGCCTTCTGGCGGTGGCATCTTCCGGGCGGATTCGACGGACGACACGGGTTGGTGGGCACTGGCGATGCTCAAGATGTACGACCTGACGCACGACAGCAAGTACCTCGACTACGCTGTGCTGGATGCCGAGTATCTGCAGAGTTTCCAGAGCAGCGCGTGCGGTGGAGGCATCATCTGGGACATTCCTTCGCGCACGTACAAGAATGCGATTAGCAACGAGCTGTACCTCTCGCTGACTGCGGGGCTTGCCAACCGCCTTGCGGATCCCAAGCAGCGAGCCAAATGGCAGGGTGTAGCCAAGGCGCAGTACTCGTGGTTCGTGCATTCGGGCATGATCAACAGTGCGGACCTCATCAACGACGGACTGACGGACGCGTGCCAGAACAACGCCGGGATCGTGTGGACGTACAATCAAGGTGTCATCCTCGGTGGACTGGTGGAGCTGTACATGGCCGACGGATTCAAGCGCGAGTACGTGGATCTTGCAACCAAGATCGCACGCGCTGTCACGTCGAGCAGTGCCTTTAACAGCGATGGGGTGCTGGTGGAGTCGTGTGAGCGCGCCCAGACGTGCAACACGGACCAGGATGCCTTCAAGGGCATCTTTGCGCGCAACCTGGACAAGCTCAACCGCATCACTCCGGGCATGCCGTACACGGCGTACCTGAAGCGCCAGGCTGCGAGCGCCTACGCCAAGGCGAGGAACGCCACCGACTTTTACGGCGTCCAGTGGACGGGACCGGTGGGGCAGGCGAATGTGGGCACGCAGGGATCGGCCATGTCTCTGCTCGTCGCAGCGCTGTGAGCCTTTTGCGATCCAGAACGCGAGATTCTGCAGGCTAGCTAGAATGACCGAAAAGAATGACACGGGTTGATTGCGAATCGGGATGCGATGGAGTGGCCAGGATGATCGGCAGATGCGACGACGGTGGACGCCCGAGTGACCGCGCGGTCAGAGGAGCAGGCGTGCATGGAGGCATGGATGCGAGACGAGGTGTGCGTTTCCAGACCATAAGGTCGGCCGCCCCTATCGTAGCGCCTAGGCGAGAGAGAGAGATGGAGAGAAAAGAGTAGAGTCGAGCCAACCCTTTTCAGGTCGAATTTAGTTTGAACACCGTCCCTTTTTCCGGCAGCGGCACGGCAGCGCAGGCACGGCACACCAACGTGCAAACGCAGGGTCGCGGCCGTTCCTGGAACTCCGCCAGCAGCATCCACGCGCATAAGGGCATTAAGGCGCTGCCGAGACAGGAGAAGTGTTGGTCTCGGAAATGGAAAGCCTTCAGCGCAGCGCAGCACAGCCCAAAAAAATAAGTACAGTATAGTCGCCGCGTCGCCCCCTTTTTTGATTTTCTACACCGTCACTCCGCATCTACGCGCACTTCCAACGACTGGCCAAGCTGGCCAGGTACGACTCTTGCATCCACGACCATCCCTTCCTCTTCCTCTTTGAAGCGCTTCTGCCGGTCAGAGGTCGCGCGCTCACTCAGCTAGCTTAGCCGTCCGGACGATCTTGCCTTTAGCCAATACTCGCCGTCGTCGTCTTGCGTCTTCCGACCACCACCACCACCTTCTGGCCGCCTCCTTGCAGCCAGCATTCTTGGCCCACACGGCTGCCACATTCGCGCATCCCGCAAGCCCTCTTTATAAAGGAACCCACATCCTCGACCCGCCAACTATGCCGTCCCCATACGAAGCTCGTTCGCCACGCACCGGTCCCGCCTACGAGCGTATCGCGTCCAACAACTACGACAACAGCATGTCACACCAATATCCTCAGCAGCCGTACGCGCAGCAGCAGTACCCTCAGTACTACCAGCGTCAGCAGTACCCCGAGGAGGCCTACGATGCTCCTACCCCGGCGCTCGCCGCCGACAACTACTCGCCCGAGTACAGCATGGAGGACATGCGCAAGCCCGCATCCAACCGCTACTCGATCTCCTCCCAGCCCAGGGACTACGCAGACCCGGATGCAGGTTGGGTCGAGAAGCGATCGTCTGGCATTCCCAACACCGTCTACGCCACTTCCGATCCCGTTGGCCATCGCCGCAAGAAGATCTGGACCATCACCGGCGCCGTCGTCGCCGTCGTCCTCATTATTGGTGTCGTCGTCGGCATCGTCGTAGCAAAGCACAAGAACTCCAACGCTAGCGCTTCCTCTTCTTCTTCGAGCTCCGCCGCAAGCAACGGCAAGATCTCGAGCGACCCGTCCAAGTTTAGCAAGAACTCGGCGCTCCACAACTCCTTCTGGGGAATGTGCTACACGCCCTTCAACTCGCAGTACCAGTACGGCTGCGGCGTCGACCTCGCCTCGGTCATCCAAGACGTACAGACGCTCTCGCAGCTCACCTCGCGCGTGCGTCTGTACGGCGCAGACTGCAACGTTACCGCGCTCATGCTCGACGCCATCCAGCGCACAAAGACCAATCTGACCATCTACCCCGCCATCTATCTCGACCAGTCCGACCCCAACGACGCCGCCTGGGATCGCCAGGTGGCCAACATCACCTTTGCCCTCGACAACTTTGGCACCGACCACATTGGCGGCATCTCGGTAGGCAACGAGTACCTTCTCAACGGCGGCTCGGCCGCCAACCTCGTCGCCTATGTGCAGAGGTTCCGCACGCTCGCCACCTCCAAGAGCTGGACCTTCCCCGTCGGTACGGGCGATGCCGGCAGCATGTTTACCTCGACCGTTGCTGCGGGTGTCGACTATTTCATGGCCAACGTGCATGCCTGGTTTGCCGGTACGCTTGTGCAGGACGGTCCCGCCTGGACCTACCAGTACTTTGAAACCAACGACGCCGCCGTTGCCGAGGCTGCGCCCAACAAGCCCGCCGCCTACATTGCAGAGACCGGCTGGCCGTCCGGCGCCAACGACACGAAGGCTGCGACGTACGTCAACGAAAATGGCCAGGTGACGGGAGCCGTGGCGGGTGTGTCGGAGTTGCAGACCTTCCTCGACGGCTACGTGTGCGACGCCAACAAGAACGGCACCGGCTACTTTTGGTTTGAGCTCTACGACGAGGTTTGGAAGGACGCCTTGTACGGAGGCGTCGAGGCCCACTGGGGGCTCTTTGACAAGGACAAGAAGCTCAAGCAGATCACGATTCCCAACTGCAGTCACAGCTAGTTGCGTACGAGGACAATGTTATGCTTTTTTTCGTGTGGCCAAAAGAAGAGGTAGCGTGGTGTTCCTTTTCTCGCGTCAGACCCCACCACTGCCTGGATTAGTAGACCAGCACCATCATCGCGTTGACTTTCTCAGCCAAGACGTTGGTCTTCGTGCCTCTGCTGTGTATCGGCCGCTCTCTTGAACACTTGGTACTAGAACGAAACAACAATCCTTGAGACAGTGATAGTTTGGCGTCGTTGTAAGGCCTGGCACCATCAGCACAGTGGCTTTCTCAGCCAAGACGTCGACCCTCTTGCCTCTGCTATCGATGTCCCGGCACAAACCGCTCGCTTCGACAACACTTTCCTTCAAACCGTACTGGTCGCATCTTTGCAAAGCCTTGATCGCCAGATGTGCTCTCGCTGAAGCTACGTCTAGCACCATCATCTTGCTTTCTCAGCCAAGACGTCGACCCTCTTGCCTCTGCTATCGTTGTCCTGGCACAAGCCGCTCGCTTTCCCAACAGCCACACTGACGTTTTCGAGGTTGAACATCGTGTTCACGTCGATCAGGCTCTGCCTCAGCTCGCGGCACACGGTGCCGAGGGAGTTGAGCGGGAGCGCGAGCTGGAAGACCAGCTGGTTGACCATGACCAAGTCACCCACGGTCATGTTGACCGTCAAGCTGAAGACACAATTCTCACCACTCGCTACACCGCAATCCTTGAGACCGTGAGAGTTTGGCATCGTTGTAAAGCCTATGTCGGCGTGCCCTTGCCGAAGCCAAGTCCAGAAGCATTGTTCGAGCTCAGGATCAGAGTTTCACCGTGACGATTCCGATCGTTTGTACCAAGTGCAATCACAGGACGAGCAACGATGAGGATTCGCTGGTCCCAAATGCGAGGTTTCTGAGTTGCCATGATACAAACATGAGTGCGAGTACAGCCCACACTCGCCTGTGTCCGCACACCTCATCAAACAAGGCCGCTCTAGCACGTCATGAATTAAAAGTAAGCTTGTGGAATGGAGTCTACTCGTCGCCTGGATTCTTGAACCTCCGGAGCGCGCGCTGTCGGGCCTCGGTATGCTCGACGATGGGTTTGGGATAACCGAGTTTCCCGAATTCTGCCTTGCCTAGTCGTCCGTACGGATCGTGGATGGCCTTGCCTTTGACGCCCCTCAACTCGGGTACAAAGTGTCGAATGTAGTCACCCTGGGGATCGCTCTTTTCGCTCTGGGAGAGCGGATTGAAGATCCTGAAATACGGCTGTGGGTCGGTGCCCGTACTTGCGCTCCACTGCCATCCGCCGTTGTTGGAGGCGAAATCCTGGTCGATAAAGTTGAGCGAGAAATGACGTTCGCCCTCGCGCCAATCGTGCAGCAGATGCTTGGTCAAAAACATGGCCGTGATCATCCTACCCCTATTGTGGATGTAGCCTTGCTGCATACACTGCCTCTGCGCAGCATCGACGATCGGATAGCCAGTACGACCTTCCTTCCAAGCCTGCAGCGTCTTTGGATCCGTCTCCCACTTGACATCTTCGTACTTGGTGATAAACGCGTGACCCAAGCATACTTTGGGCCAGGCAGCGAGAACGTGGCCGTAGAAATCGCGGAACGAAATCTCGGTATTCCACATGGCCGCACCACTGTCGCGTCCGACATGCAGCTTGCCTTTGGTGAGCTCTTTGGTGCGACGCAGGCACTCGCGCGCCGAGACAAGGCCAGCTGCAAGGTACGGGCTGATGCGAGAGGTTCCGTTCTCGTTCATGAGGTTGCGGCCCTCGGCATAGCGACCCAGACGCGAGTCCTTGGCGTTGCCACCCACATCCTTGGTGCTAGGCTCTGTGGCGGGACGATCGAGCGCCGTCTCGCCTCCCTTGCCCTTCATAAAGTTGTCGAGCACCTGCGCAGGCGCACCGTCCGTCACGGGCCAGAGCTTGGCCATGTACGTGCGGTCCTTGCACTCAAAGCCCGGCAGCTCCTCTGGGATGCCAAAGCCATCGCCGAGCTTGTTCAGCTCGAACAGCTGGCCGAGCTGCGCGTCTTTGCGGATGGCATCGTCGTTGGGTTGCGGATCGGGCGACGCTTCGATGAGCGACATGTCCTTGGAGATGGCCTCGGTCCACTTGCGGTTCCACGGCGAAAACACCGAGTAGGGGCGGCCGTCGTTGGTCAATACGCGACCGGGCGGGACGACATAGCAGTCGTGCATCATGCTGAAGCTCACGCCGTGGTCTGCGGCACGTTCGACCATGGCGATGTCGCGCCAGAGCTCGTCGACCTCGTACTCGATGTTGGCGGTGAGCTGCGAGGCGTTCCACTGCTTGCAGAGTTCAAACACCTTTTCGTCGACCTGGGTGCGCTTGCCCGAGTGCGTGTACACGACAAAGGGGATGTTGAGCTTGTCGAACGCGGCATGCAGCACGGCGAGGGTGCGCAGGACAAAGTCGATGCGGCGCGGGCTGCGGTCGTGTGCGCGATAGTCGGCGGGCGTGATGACAAAGAGCGCGACGAGGTTGCCGCCCTTGCCCTTTGCGCGTCGTGCGGCGGCGAGTTCGGAGGCGTGGGCGAGCGCGCGGTTGTCGTGGATGCGGAGGTCGTGCATGCGCATCCAGTAGACTACATTTTTGGCATCGGCGGCATCGTTGGACTTGGCGGGCGCGTGCTTCTTGAGTGCGGCCTCGAGGTCTTGGAGGGGCGTGCGGTTGTCCTTGCGGCCCTTGGGTGCCGGATTGAAGTCGCTGCGATGCCAGCCGTCGCCCGACTTGGCATAGGCCGACGAGCCGTACTTGGACTCGACGTGTTTGTCGTCGTTGACTATGGCGGCCGAGCCGTTGGCCTTCTTGTGGCGCTTCGAGGGCGGCTTGGAGGTTTCGCTCTCGTCCTCGTCTGGATATTCTGCGAGCTTGGGGTCGAGCGCCTTTTCGTCCTCGTCGTGCTGCGTGTCGGGCGACTGCTCCTTGCGCTTGGAGGCTGCCATGGTGAAGCTGATGAGCCGTCTAGAGGGTGTCGGGGGAGGGAGGGGTGTGAATGCGAACGCGGTGCGTGGTGGCTGGCGAAACGAGCGTAGAAGTGGCAGCAGAGCCGATGGCCTGAAGCGCATATAGAGAGGGAAGAGCAGCGAGCGATGGTGGATGCAAACGACGATGCGGCGCTGCAACATGAGCACACCTTGCACAGGCAGACGAGCACCGGATCGGCTTTGCTAATCTGGACGTGCACGAGCTGCATTCCGCCCTGTCAAACGTGCCGGAAGCAGCGGCAGCATATTTTTCTCGGTGTGGAGGTGAGCTAACGAATCGGTGATCAGCGTAGCCCGATGGTAGGTTGTGCGATCTGGGGGACACGGCTCGGCTCCGTGAACTTGACGGCCAATTTTTAAAACTTTTCTCTCTGCAGGGCACCGCTTCCACAGCGCGATTTGGCTGTGCCTGAGGCTGCATCGAGAAGAAAGCTTGAAACAGAGGAGCTGCTGCCATGGACTGGGCTTGGCTGGGCTCGGCTTCACTCTCGTGGCTGCAGCAGCGAGTGTTGAATTGATGGATTGCTTTCCCACTCGTCCGAGCCAGACGAGCCACAGCAGCTGGCAGTGATTCGCACAATCAAATTCATGGACGATGCTCCCACTCGCTCTTGCCTCTTCACCTACTCTTGGTCACCCTGGTCACCCCTCGCTCCTTCACCGCCCCGACGCCCCCGCATCGCTTTCGTCGCACATCATGGCTACCACCGCAGGCGGCATCAAGGTGTTCTCGGGCACCTCGCATCCCGAGCTCGCGCAGCTCATCGCCAAGCGTCTCGGCCAGCCGCTCGGCAAGGCGACCGTCACACGCAACGAGTCGGGCGAGAGCATCGTCCGCATCGCCGAGTCGGTGCGCGAGCACGATGTGTACATCATCAACACGTCGTGCGTCTCGCCCACGCCCACGGGCGCCGCCGCCTCGCCCAACACCTCGCTCATGGAGCTGCTCATCATGATCCACGCGTGCAAGACCGCGTCCGCCAAGCGCATCACCGCCGTCATCCCGCACTTCTTCTACGCCAGGCAGGACAAGAAGGACAAGTCGCGCGCACCCATCACCGCCAAACTCATCGCCAACATGCTCGAGAACGCCGGATGCGACCACGTCATCACCATGGACCTCCACGCCTCCCAGATCCAGGGCTTCTTCGACGTGCCCGTCGACAACCTCTACGCCGAGCCGGCGGCGCTCCAGTACATCCGCGAGATGGTGGATGTCAACAAGGCCGTCATCGTGTCGCCCGATGCAGGCGGTGCCAAACGCGCCACCTCGCTCGCCGATCGTCTCGAACTCGACTTTGCGCTCTTCCACAAGGAGCGCAAGCGCGCCAACGAGGTGTCGCGCATGGTGCTCGTCGGCAACGTCGAGGGCAAGGTGGCCATCCTCGTCGACGATATGGCCGACACGTGCGGGACGCTCGACCTTGCCGCGCAGCAGCTCATCGAGTACGGTGCCGAGCGCGTCCTCGCCATCGTCACGCACGGCATCCTTTCGGGACCCGCGCTGGAACGCATCACCAACTCGCGACTCGAAAAGCTCATCGTCACCAACACGCTTCCGCAGGCGCAGAACCGCGCGCGCTGCGCCAAGATCGAGGAGATCGACATCTCGCACGTGCTCGCCGAGACCATCCGACGCAGCCACTACGGCGAGAGCGTCTCGGTTCTCTTCAACCAGATCCCCTACGATACCGCGCAACCGTACCGTCATGAGAATGACGATGAGATCCTCGCTGCTGCCGGTAGTGGCACGGGCGCGTTTGTAGCGACGGCAAGCGGGCAGGGAAGCGCAGGTAGCAGCAGGCCACAAAGTAGAGGCATGAGTCCAAGCGCAAGCAGACAGTTTCATCCAAGCCCCTATACCATGCCAGACCCCCCGGCGGCACACAACTTCTTCGCTGAAAACACACCCAAACCCGCACCAGCCGAACCAAAGTATGCCCCCTCGCCACTCGGTAAGAAGATCTAAAGTTGTCCTTCACCCCGCACGGTCCTGCAATCGAGAATTTCCACACATCTCACAAACACGCCAGTGACAAAAGTCCGAGTCGGCAAACGATTATCATGAGAACCAGCAACGAAACGGAGGGAATAACATTACAAAGGAGGGAAAGGGGTGTGTTAGGCATAGCCATAGCCAGGAGGCGGTGGGGCGGCATATTCTGCGTACTGGGCGGAATGCTGTCGCTGCACCTGGTGCGGATACTGCTGGTGCTCGTTGAGATACGGCGGGGCGGGATTCTCGCTGCCACTGACGTTGAGATCGTTGCTGTACCTCCTACCCTGCATGCCCGCGGGAGAGCCGGCTACGGCTGCGGCGCCCAAGGCAGACGCGGCTGGCTGGTGCGAGTTCGAATGGCGCTTCTGGATGTGCAGCGGCTGAACGCCTTCGCCATCCGGTGTGGTGCCCACATACGCGCCCGGCACAACGGGTGCGTTCAAATTAGGTGGCTGCGGAAGCGGATTCGAGTACTGCTCGTCAACCATGTTGGCTTGGTTGGACGGATTGCGCGAAAAGCCACGACGGAAGGCGGCCGCCGTCACCTTTTTGCCTTCGGTGCTCGTGCTGCCACCCATGGGCTGCGAGAGCGCGCCGTACGACGACATGCGTGCCGTGTTGGCCGCGGGCGACGTGGGTCGGCGAACGGCCTCCTGCATCGCGCGCGTGCTGCCGATCGACTGGAAGTAAGCAGAGTCGTCCGTGTACGTCGTGGGCGACGCCACCGCCGCCGCCGCGGGCGCAGCGTTGGATCCGTTGAGCGGCGTGGCAGTGCGCAGAGGCGGCAGCACAGGCGCACCCAGCATCGCAGTCGCATTCGCATTCGCCGGCTCCGCTGCACCGGCGTTCGCGGCGGTATAGCCATCGTACGCATCCGAGTGGTGGCCCTCGGTCGAGGTGGCGCGAACAGCCGCGGTATCGACATGTCCACCCTGCGCGCTCTGGTAGTCGGCGCTGTTGCGGTTCGATCCATACGGCTGTGCGCCGGGACCAGATCCGTGCGACTGGCTCGTCTGCATGATGAATCCGCCGTCCTGCACTTTGGGATCGCCGTGTCCAGGCACCGCATTCAGGTCGGCGCCCGCCGTCGCCGCCATGGCGGCCGCCGCAGCCGCCGAGGCAGTCGAGTGGTCCGCACGGTCGTAGCTCGTCTGCGCCCACTCGTTGGTGGCGTGGTCTGGCGTCGAGTGTTCGGGCACGCCTTCCTGTGCCCACTGCGAGCGCGAAGCATGCGCCGCATAGATGGGCGTGCGCGCCACGTCGTCGCCGCCGAGCACGCGGTTGTCGGCGGGCGTGTATCCGTGGTCGATGCTGGCGTCGGCGGCGACGCCCTGGGCGTGCGGGTTGTGGAAGCTGTCGGCATCCTGGTTGGCGTAGGAGCGCGAGGCGTTGGCGGTGGAATCGGCCAGCGTCATGCTGCCAAAGCGCGGAATGCCGGCCGAGGGGCCCGAAGGGTTGAAGCCGACGTCGGCGATGCAGCGCGTGGCTTCTTGGAGGAGCGACTCGGTCTTTGCGAATCCGTAGTACTCTGCGCGCAGCATGCCCGGCTGGGTGGATTGGAGCGGGATCTCGTCGAGCATGAGTTTGGAGATCTCTGCGATGATGGTGAGCTTTTCGGCCATCTCGAGGAGCGCGCCCGACTTGATGCCGAGCGACTCGCGCATGGTGCGACGCTTAAAGTCGCCGATGGCGGCCTCTTCGTTCATGACTTCGAGGTGCATGCCCTCCATCTCGGTGCGCATTTCCTTGAGGGAGGCGGTGGTGCGCATGAGGTCCTTGTTCTCGGGCCCCATCTTTGCGAGCTTCTTCTCCACCTTTTCGATGTCGGAGCCGAGCGAGCGCTTGCGCGCCTTGAGGTCCGAGAGCGCCTCCTCGCGCGTGCGGATGGACTTGAAGTGGAGGCGCACGGTGGTGAGGTGGGAGTTGAGGCGGTTCTGCGACGCCGAGTAGTGATCGTAGAGCAGCGAGACCTTGCCGACGACGTCGTTGAGATCGGGGCCCTCTTCTGCGGACCACGCCTTGATGGCTTCTGCATTCTTCTTGAAGTCGGCGGCGGCCTTGGTGTTGGACTGGATGAAGTTTTTCTCCGAGATGATGATGTCCTGGAGCTGCCTCAGGTCCTGGTTGCCGAGCGCGGGCAGCTTGGACGTGTGCGCCACATGCTGCTGTGCCTTTTTGAGGAACGACATGGGCGGTGTGTGTTGTGGGGGTATGCTTGGCTGGATGCTTGAGAAAGGGGGTATATGGGATCCTTGCTCGAGCTGTGGCGTGTGGCGTGTGGCGCGTGGACGATGCGGATGGTGATGGTGATGAAGGAGGTTGGATGGTGAGGCGTGAAAGAGCGGCTTGGCATCGGCATCCCATTCTATCCAGGGCGGACCCAAGGCTGTGCCAACCGAAATCCTTTTTTACGGGCCGACAGAAAGTGGAGCGGAAAGGCGCATTCAGGGCGGAAAGGCGCATTTCGTGTCTCAGTTGGCAGGTTATTTAGGGCTGTGCCGAGCGTCGATGACGCCAGCGTGCGGGCGATAAATCTGGAAATGTCATTTTGTTGCCGGTCTAACAAAGTCGAACATCGCCCCACGGGCCAAGTGGAGTTGCCCCACACTCAATCGACTCGACGCGCTGCTCAGCTTTAATGCGCTGCTGCGGTGGCTCGAGCGTCGCACCCCGCCGAGGGCAAGCCGTCCCTCTCGAACCGGGCTGCCATCCTCGCCACCACCATCCACCATCGTCCCCACCACAACGAAGGACGATTGAAACACTTGGCACAAAGATTGAGCCAACCATCCAACTTGGTACCACAATGTCCTCCTCGCTCGCAGGCCGAGGTCTGCGCACCGCCACTCGAGGCTGGTCCTCACGCACTCTCGTCGCCTCGCGCTCGCTCATCGTCCCCTCGCGCCCCGCGCTCGCAGGCCAGGCCGGCGCAACCTCGCCCGATCCACAGCAGCCCAACGCGGACGCCGCACAGCCCAAGCAGAGCCTGCTCAAGTCGCTGCTGCACGGCTCGGACAAGGCCAAGGCCGAGGGCGTCACGACGCAGTCGCACTCGATGCAGGTGGCGCGCGGCAAGTACATCCACGAGATTCAGCGCCAGTCGGTGCTGCCCGGCCACGCCGACGCGTACCGTGCGCTCATCGCCGACTTTGCACCCAAGCTCAGCGCCAAGGGCCTGCCCATGCGCCTCACCGGCTCGTGGGAGGTCATCGTCGGCGACCTCGAGACCTTCTACCACATCTGGGAGTACGACGGATACGCCGGCTACGACAAGGCCGAGGCGGCGCTCCGACAAGACCCGGACTTCCAGCACTTCACCAAAGAGCTCCGTCCGCTGCTCAGCAATCGCTCCAACTGGCTCACGCAGGAGTTTAGCTTCTGGCCCTCATCGCCCCCGCGCACCACCAACGGCCTGTACGAGCTCAGGACGTACCACCTCAAGCCAGGCCATCTGCTCGAGTGGGAACAGCACTGGAGACGCGGCCTCGAGGCCCGACGCAAGTTTGTCGAACCCATCGGTGCCTGGTTCACCCAGATCGGCGGCCTCCACACCGTCTTCCACATCTGGGAGTATCCCTCGCTCGACGAGAGGAAGCGCACCAGAGACCAGGCGTGGCAGGTCGAAACCTGGAACGACACCGTCAGCCAGACCGTCAAGCTCATCGACAAGATGCATGCCCAGATCATGCGTCCACTCCCCTTCAGCCCGCTCAAGTAATGCCTAGACACTGCATTCAAGTCATTGTTCGTTCTTCTCCTTGAGTTAAGTTAGGCCGAGGTTGGAGATCGGAATCGCTTCAGCCCGCTCAAGTAAGCCTAGACACTGCTGCATTCAGAATCATTGTTCATTGCTTCTCCCTGAGCTGAGTTACTCTGAGGCTGGGGTCTGGAATCGCTTCCACGTGCGGCGCGCCGTCTGCGCCACCAGCTTCCACGTGTGCTCGACGTGGCGCTGCTGCGTCTGCGGGCTGCCCACCACAAAGCGGATGCAGAAGCCGACCTCGGGCAAGCTCGTCTGCGTGAGCACAAAGTGCGCCGACTGAGCCTCGAGGTCGTCCCAAAACGCCTTGTTGAGCTGCTCCACGTCCACGCCGTGGCTCTTTGGATTGATCCGGAACACCACCAGCGCCCACCGGGGCTGTGCCACGATCTCGAACAGCCCCGAGTCGTCGGCGCGGAGCAGCTTCTCGAAATGGTTGGCCAGCTGCATCGTCGTGCGCAGATGCTTTCGGAATCCTTCGAGGCCGTACGAACGCAGCACGAACCACACCTTGAGGCTGCGGAATCGGCGACCGAGCGAGATCTGCAGATTGCGCAGGTCGAGCACGTTGCCCGCATCCGCCTGCTTGGTGCGCAGATATGTCGGCGTGATACTGAGCGCGCGCGAAAGATCGCCTCGGTCGCGCACGTGCAGTGGCGAACAGTCAAACTGCACCAATCCCCACTTGTGCAAGTTGGTGCTGAACGAGTCCACCGCCGCATTGTTGATTGCATCCAGATGCATCTCGGAACGCAGTTCAGGCAGCGACAGACACACACCCGCATAGGCGGCATCGATGTGCAGCCACATGGTCGGGTGCTGTGCCACTACGTCGACGATTTCGGTGAGGTTGTCAATCGCCCCGGACGATGTGGTGCCGATCGTGGCGATGAGCATGAAGGGGACGCGGCCCAGCGCCGTATCTTCGGCAATGGCAGCAGCGAGCGTGGCGCCAGAGAGCGAGTAGGACGATGCCGCCGACACGGGCAATGCGCGGAAGTCGAGGCCGAGGATCAGGGCAGCCTTGGCGGCGATCGTGTGCGTCTGCGTCGTTCCGTACATGACGAGGCGCGACGTGAGAACGCCCCGCCATTTAGCCAAGCGCGTATTGGCTACGAGTGTGGCATCAGACCCGACCTCAGCAGCGCTCTTGTCTGCGCTTGCAACGTCCTGATCCGCATCCAGGCTCTCGATGCCGTTGGGAGCCGAGGTAGTGGGCGCAGGGTTCTGCGGCGTTAAACGGTCGATGCACCGCTCGCGAGCAGCAATCGCCACGGTCAGCGCCACCTCGCTCGCCGAGCCCAAGATGATGCCTCCTCCGCTGCCCGAAGTGGAGAGAAAAGCTTCGTCGAGCCCGAGCATGCGACCGACCCAGTCGACCATGAGGATCTCGAGCTCCGTCACCGATGGCGACACGGACCAGTTGAAGCCCGGATTGCTGATGCTCGCGCAGTACAGATCGGCGAGCGCACCCTCGAAGCTCGCGTTGCATGGAAAGTAGCCGTAGAAGTTCGGATGTTGCCTTGCCGCACCAATCACCCATAGTCAGCCTTGCGCTACTCGATCTTCGAAGAACAAAATGTGGGTGTGCTCACCAGTGAGTGATGCCGGGCATGATGACGCTGTGGTAGTCGCCATCGATCTTCTCCCACGGTTCACCGGTCTCGGGTGCAGTGGTCGGGATGGATGCAGACAGGAATCCGGGCTGCACCTGCGCCATCACTGGCCGCTCCGAGAGAGAAGCATAGTAGTCGCAGATGCGGTCCACCGCCGCGTAGCCGGCCTTGCGGAAGCTGTTGACCAAAGCAGCATTACTGTCAGCACACAATTGCGAAGCTGCAAGAGTCAGTCACGTACCCTTCGATGTCCATATTTGCGTTGGAGAAATGTACAGATGAGGTGGAAGAGGGGTGCAAGGGTGTGTTCGATGGACAAGCGAGTCGTGCGGTGCGGTCTTGCATCGTGGCAGCACAAGTCCGTGCTGTCCGCGTCGGAAGCTTTAGCCATGCATAGCCGAGCGAAGAAAGCCGACGTGAAAAATGTCGAATTTTGTCGATATCAGGAATGTAACATCGTTGGTTTTTTGAATTGGGTGCGCGTGCGGGGAAAATGGCGACCGCCGGCTGCAGCGGACACACGGCACATCGGTACCACAAACACGGACCATCAACAGGTGTCGCGGCTCCAACTTTTGCATTTTCAGTGCACACGCTGCGTCTACTCTCGGCCATTTGGGGATTCCACATTGCAAACACCATCTCTCAGCACCCTGAAGGGGGGCTACGAGAGACGGTGCAGAATTAAAGGACAGTCGGTTTACGCGAGGTGCACACTGTGCATGCGCTTAGTCGAGGCGGGGCAGCGGGAAGACGGGGAGGACCTTCCAGCCCTCCTCGGCGAGCATGACGGAGAGGGCGGCGTAGAAGAGCATGATGCCGATGATGATGAAGATGGCGCCGGAAGCCTTTGCGATGATAAACTTTTCGGCGCCGCCGATGTAGGCCGAACCGAGCAGAGCTAGGGCGACGACGATGAGCAGCGCAGCGCCCGCAACGGGGCCGCTGGTGCGTGCCGAAGCGATAAAGATGAGGAAGATGGGGATGAGCGCGATAAAGTACACCATCGCCTCGGCCTTGTAGTACTCGTTGAGGCCGGCGGCACCGCCAGCGAGGTACGTCGCCTGGATGCCCGTCCACGGCAGGAACTGGAGCGCGGTGCCGCCCAGAAGACCAGCGAGCGTGCCCGCAATGGTGGCGAGGTAGGTCGAACCCTCGGCAAAGGCAAACATGCACGCAGCAAAGTTACCAAACATGCCCAGAGGAAGAGCCATGGGCATATAGATGGCAGGGTTGGTGATGTTGCGGTTTTTCACTAGGATAAAGCCGAGCATCAGCACCGATGCGCCCGTAGAAATGCACACCAGCGGGAAAGGGCTGCACATCCACGGCGATCAGGTCAGCTTTTCAGTCACTTTTCCCAAAACCTGACGGCCCTTTTTTCAGAACTTACTTTGCAATGCGGCGGTGGTAGACGGGGAAGCCGGGCTGCGACGAGTCAACGTCGTGTCCGCCCGCAGTGACGGTGCGCGTAAGCTTGTGACCGCGCGAGGTGACAATGTGGTCGCCGGCATTGGGGTCCTCGGCGAGTCCCCACTGCTCCTTGAGGTTCGGGTGCTTGTAGTTGTTGACAGCCATGGTGTTCAAAGTGCGCAAAGGTCGTACGGAGGCAAGATGATGGTGGTGGTAGGGACTGGAGTGATGGTGTTGGTGGTCAATTTGGAGGATGTGGATGAGGTCGGACACTTGAGCCCCTCAACGCACAGGGAGGACGTACGAACGAGCCAACACACACCCGTCAGCGGTGCCAGCTAGGACTCGAGGAGCGTGGGAACGGTCAATGACCGAGGACGTTGGACGCGGCTCATCCAAAAGACGACGTGGGCTCGAGTGACACACTTGAGCGAGACGCATGTGGAGCCTTAGCTTGTGTTTTAGCACGCAGTCTGGGGGTCTCGGCAAGGCAAGATAAGGTGAGAGTGTGCCCGCGCGCAAGGAACGGCATGTTGGCTCAACTATGGCCTCGGTGCGAACGGTCTTGTGCGGGACAACACCACGTTGAGCCGGATGCAAGCGAGAAATGGTGCGGGGAAGCGTTTGGTGTTTGCGATCGCGCCAGCCGCCTCGTCCGGAAATGAAGGCGTCCAACCACGGCAGAGCGTATGCAAGGTGAGTAGCGCGGATGCATGCAGATCTGACCAAGATGCACGACGGTATGCACCCCACTGTAGAATTACCCGTTGACGTGCAGACGGCCGTCAGCACCTTGAGCTCCAAGCGGCTGTTTTTGTTTTCTTTTCTCGGCTGCGCTGGCAACGATCCGCACACGTCTCACCATTCGCATTTCGCATTGGATCGCGGGGCACAACAGACTTGGCAGGGTCCTCAGCGTAGCCACCGAGTCATCTCGCTTTTTGCCAGCAGCAAAAGGTTGTAGATGATACTCTGCTGTAAGGTCACATGAGGCCCAAGCATTTCCACCGTTTTGGTTCCCCAACAATGTACACAGCGAGTTGCGCCGCTGCCTGCCCTTCCTGATGCGTCGTTCTTGATCGCTACGAGCGTGCCATCGGAGTTGCGGAATTGATCTGTTCGGCGAAGCGTTCCCGAAGGTGCGTTCGCGCGGGCGGATGGCGGAGAGCCATTCCTGGTCGGCCGTCGCAGTCATCGGTTAGCTCGGCATCGACGCGCGGGGCGGAGCTTGATTTGCATTCCGTCACCCTGCCGACCCTTGCGACGATGAAGACAAGAGAGAGAGAGATAGACAGGGCTTGTGCGACGTTACCCCGCATTTCTGGCAACGACGCCGCGGCATGCGTGCGGATGATTCCAGCTCCGACAGTGTTTTTTTTTTCTTTTTTTTTCTTTTTCTTTTTTTCTCGCCTTTTCTCCGCGGCTTCCGATGCGGGCATCGCGCCGCTGCACGCCGGCATGCCGTTGCCTTACCCCGCTCGCCAGCTCGCCAGCTCGCCCAACTCGACAGACGGACGCCACAACATCAACACGCACTAGCTAGCGTGGTAAGCTCTCTCGCTCTGGCTCGTGCGCCTCCGCAATGCTCGCTTACTGCGTAAACGCGCTCCTGCAATGCACACCCACTTCGCCCTCGGACGCATGTGTGTCATTCTTGCCCCGCTGCGTTGGGGGAGGTCTCGCTCCAAAGTGCGCTAAGTAGGTTTAACCGTCGTGCTTGCCCCGCACTTGTGTGTTGGAGCCGAAGCGGACCATGCGCGCGGTAAGATACGCAAAGCAAAGCCGCATGGGAACGTGTCGTGTTGAGACTCTGCTGCAAATCTCTAAGTGCTCGTGGCCCCAGCATCCACGTCGGCCCTGTTGGTGATATCGACCCTCATCTTGGTCGCAGTCATCACTCATCTCTCCTAACCACCATCACCACAACCCACTCCGCTTCTTTGTTCACCTCTCCCCTCTGCTGAGCACACGATCATGTCGCAGGTTGACACCACCAACGGTCACCAGATGACCGCCGCTGCTAACGGCGCCACCGACGCTGCTCACGCCGCCGACGCTGCCACCGTCCACAACGGCCACACCAACGGTCACACCAATGGAAATGGCAAGGGATACTCCTTCGAAGAGAAGGGATTCCCGCACCAGGCGCCCAACTACACGGGCGGCGGAACCAACGCTGGTCTCAGCCGAACCCTCACGCCCGGTGGCCACCTCGCCGACGACGACCTGATCGCCATTGCAAACGCCCACCGCAAGATCGCAAATCCTCTCCCCCTCGGAGGTGAGTTTAATTACCCCGGCATCCTAGCTGAGTTAGAGTATAGACTGATGATTGAGTTTGGGTCCGCGTAGTGTTTGGATTCTCGACGACGACGCTGCTGCTGTCGCTGTTCAACGTGAATGTGGCGGGCATCGAGATGCCCAATGCCGTGCTGGGCTATGCGATCTCGTACGGCGGACTCGCGCAGTTCCTCGCCGGTCTGTGGGAGTTTGCGAGCGGTAACACGTTCGGTGCCACCGTCTTCTGCTCCTTCGGCATGTTCTGGTGGGGCTACGCGGTCATCCTCGTAAGTTGCGACCCGCTCGGGCGACGCAAAAACATGCTTGATACTGACTCTTTTTGGCTTATGGCGTTTGCAAGATTCCGTTCTTCGGTTTCGTGGGCGAGTACAACGGCCAGCCAGGCATCTACTCCACGGGTTCGCCGTTCGCAGCCGAGGAGGCCTCGGCTGTAGGCCTGTACCTCTGGATCTGGTTCGGTATCACCACCATCTACCTTGTAAGTTGGCACCACCCTCGTTTCTCGAAACAAAGCAAGATGCTGACGATCAGGATTGTTTTTTTCTTTGAATAGATCGCCTCGCTGCGCGGATCGGCGTCCTTGTTCGTGCTCATCTTCCTGCTGTGGGTGACGTTCATCATGCTCGGCGTCTTCTACTACACGGGCAACTCGGCCTTCCAGACGGCTGGTGGCGCGTTCGGCATCGCCACGGGCTTTGCAGGCTACTACCTCGGCATCGCGTCGTTCCTCACGCCCTACAACTCGTTCTTCACGCTGCCCGTCATCCCTTTCACCAAGAAGGAGTAAAGTCCTCCTCTCGGCCTGGAATCCGCCGGCCGTCGGGTGGGCTGGCAGCGATGTGCAGCTCACAAGGCGGACCGGGGCACCTTGTTCCTCGTGCTTTAATCTTTTGTCGAATGTCATCCCAATCCCAACAGGAATGCGCTTGGTGGCGTAAAGGATTGTGTAATGCTGGTCGGTACAAATACATGAGAATGGAAAGCGGACGGCGGGGATCAGATGACGGTGTTGGAGAGTTCAATGTGGCGGGGCAGCTTGACAAACGTGTCGCAGCCATGGCCGTAGAGCGAGACGAGATCGAGCGCCGAGCCGTTCTTCCAGTACTCTGCATAGATCCTTGCCATGGGTAAACCGTATCCCAAGCCTGCGAGCGTGCCGAGACCCGAGGCTAGACCCATCTTGCCCATCTCGGCGAGCGCATCGCCGCCCGTGCCGCCGACGGCCTGCATGGCGTACGGCCCGCCGCCGCTCTCTTCGGCGTCCTCGAGCTCGGCGCTGCTGCCGGCGGTGGTGAAGGCGTAGCTGAACACGTGTGGCAGATTCTGGGGCGAGATGCCGCCGCCCTGATCGCGGATGCGCAGCGAGACGTGGTTGGCCGACTGTGCGATGGTGACGATGACGGGCGGCATGGCTTTGGTGGAAGCAGAAGAGCCGGCGTTGTTGAAGAAGTTTTCGGTGGTGGCGCGGTACGAGTTCTTGAGCAGCTCGGTCATGACGTACTCGAGGTGGACGGGCACGCCGGTGTAGGTGACGTCGAGGTCGCCCTCGAGGATGAGCTGCGGTGCGGCGCCGAGGGTGCC
Organism: Moesziomyces parantarcticus; assembly: GCA_023212605.1. NCBI lineage: Eukaryota > Fungi > Basidiomycota > Ustilaginomycetes > Ustilaginales > Ustilaginaceae > Moesziomyces > Moesziomyces parantarcticus. Next base: position 157,291 of record JALCCF010000040.1, on the reverse strand, counting down.
CTCGCACAGGTCGCGTACGAAGGCGGCGCACATGCGCGTCATGCGGGCGGGCGAGAGCTGCGTCTCGATGATGCCGACGGCGGTGGGCGAGCCGTACTCGTGGTGGGCCTGGCTGCTGACGCCCTCGGGCGGCAGATCGGGATCGAGGTGGTGAAGCGATTCGGCGATGTTGTTGGTGGTCTTGGGTGCTACGTGGCGCAATTCGTTGGATGTGGCGGAGAGTGCGAGGTGCTGCTCTGCGATCATGCGGATGGCAATGCGCGAATGGATGGCTGCGTCGAGGAACGCCGAGATCTGGCGTGCGTCCATGTACTTCCTCGACTCCTGGAAGCCCCTTGCGAGTGTGGGGATGTTCTGGGCATGGGCAGCGACGAGGTCCTCGATGACGGCGGTGAAGCGGCGGTTGTCGTCCTCGGTGTGGATGGGGCCGAACTTGACGAGCGTCTCGAAGCTGGAAGCGTAGAGGCGGGCGATGCGGGAGATGAACGGGTTGCTGCCTACGATGAAGGGGAGGGCGCGAAATCCGCCGACGCGTCGTGCGAGACGGATGGGCAGCTCGCGATGCGTATGCTGTGCGGACGACAGCAGCTGTTCGGGTGTGAGTGCCTGGCCGGGCTTGCCGCCTTGTGCCATGAGCTGGCGGAGCGTGAGTGGCGCGGGCTGGAGCGAGAGGTAGTGGGTGAGCAGGTCGGGCGAGGCGCCAAAGGTGGAGAAGGGCGAAGGCTGGATGGAGATGGTGTCGCCGCCGACGAATGGCTCTGGTGGTGGATAGTAGCTTTTCTCGCTCGCGTGATGGGACGACGAGATGGTGCGCAGATGTGTGCTGCTCAGACGTCTCGACGGCCGGCTGAGCGCGCGGGCGGTGCGCAGCGCTGCGACCATGGCGGGTGGGCGTCGTGGCTGTAGTTGTTGGGACGCAAGGATGCTGTGGAGAAGATAGCAAGGAGCCGGGATGCTGTGATAACCGGCTGAGCGGCTGAGTTGGACTGAGCGAGTCCCGGAGGAAAGATTGGTGAACGGTACGTGCGCCTCGCTCCCTCGCTCACTCTCTCGTGCGATTCAAGCGTTGGCGCGGCTTCGCGTCTCGACGCATCCTTGCCAATTTACGCCACGCGCGTTCCATTGTTTGCTGTTCAGGCAGGGCCGAGAGACGTAGGTCCGTGTCTCTTTAAGACGAGTGTTGGTGTCGACGCCCGACATCCGGACCCACTCGAGGGTCCTGCTGCAGCAGTACGAGCATTCACTGCACATGCATTCTCGACCCGTCCCTCATCAACCAACATGCCGCCAAACATCACACCCTCCTTTGCATTCGAGCCAGTCGAGCCGCTGCCCACCGCGGACGCCGGCTCGTCCACCAACCACTTTCGCGCATTCAACCGTGTGCCCCGCGTGCTCGAAGTACCCGACTCCGAAGGCGAAGGCGAAGGCGAAGGCGATGACCTCTCATCCGACGACGGCGGCGACAACGAAGACGAGAACCAGGATCCACGCTCGCAAGCGCGCGCCTCATCATCATCCAAATCCACGCTCGAGCCAGAGCAGTTCCGCATCGGCGATGTGGTCTACCTCCCCTCGTCCTACCAGGCTCCGCTCGCCGGCGTGCTCACGCACCTCTGGACCGACGCCTCGGAACACGGCAAGATCTTTGGCGTGTGCCGCCTCCTCCATTGGCCCGAATGGATGTCCACCATGGCCAAGAAGCGCATGGCCGGCATCACCAGCCGCCACGAGATCTACTACACACACAAAGCCACCTCGCTCACCAAACGCCGCACAAAGACGAGCGAAAAGTCGGGCAAAGACGGCGACACCTTCGAGGCCGGACCCTCGCTCCACGACTACTCGTTCGACGTAGACGAGATCATCGCCAAAGTTCACATCCACCCCAGCCACGCAGAGTGCGCCAAAGCCATCAAGGACAACTCGGCGCTCTCGACACTCTCAGCCAACCTCGATGACGCCGCCGCCAGCACGCCGAGGAAAAGGACGACCAAGATCTCGACGCTGTACAAGAACAAGTCGTTCCCCACGCATCTCTTCTGCGAACGTGCTGTCGATCCCAACAGAGAGCTCTTCTGGCGCATCGACTGGGCCAAACTCGTGCACAAGGGCGTGCAGGGCGCAGGCTGGGACCTCAAGGACGACTCGTCCGACATCGCCTCTTCTGACGGCCAGGGCGTCAAGGATCTCGTCGAGCAAGCGCACAGAGACTCGAGCGCAGCCCAATCCGCCTCTTCCCGCCCAACGACTAGGCTTCGCGAGCGCTCCTCAACGCCCTCCTCGGTGGCATCGGCCTCGGCATCGGCATCAAGAGGCTTGTCCGCATCGCGACTCGACACCGACGCGCCAAAGAGGCGACCCGGTCGGCCACGCAAGGAGGACTCGCTCTCAGCCGGCGTGGCGGCGCCCAAACGCAAGTACACGCGCAAGAAGGCCTACTCGTCCGACTCGGACATTGCCTCGGACGACTCGTTCCAGAGCGGCGACGAGTTTGTGGCCGAAGATGACCTGCTCGTCAAGGCGAGGCACCTCGACACGCCCGAGTCGTCCGACACCGAAGGCTCCCACTTCAGCGCGCCTCCCTCGGACGACGACGATGACGACGACGACGACGAATTTGGCAAGACGTTCAACCTCACCCCGCGCAAGCGCGCCACGATGCCCAAGGACGCGCCCATGACGCCCACCAAGCGACGCGTGCTCTCGACGCCGCAAAAGGCGCTGTACGGCCTGGCGAGCCCTGCCAAGGCGCAGGCGACGCCGCGGTCCAAAGCGCGCCTCATGGGCATCAAGGCACGCAGCCTGCCGCATCCGACGCTGCCGACGCGACCGCCCAAACTGCTGCCGCACGACGAGGCGCTCACGCCGCACGAGCGCGCCAAGCGGCTGCTGCACGTCGGCGCCACGCCCGACCACCTGCCGTGTCGCGAGGACCAGTACGAGGAAATCATGGCGTGCGTCGAGGATGCCGTCGAAGAAGGCATCGGCGGATGCGTCTATGTCTCGGGCGTACCCGGTACGGGCAAGACGGCCACGGTGCGCGAAGTCATCCGCGCGCTCACGGCGCGTGCCGAGCGCAACGAGATGAACCCCTTCTCCTTCGTCGAGATCAACGGCATGAAGCTCGCCGACGCCTCGCAGGCGTACACGCTGCTGTGGTCGGCGATTTCGGGCGGTCAGCGTACCTCGCCCAAGACGGCGCTGGGCCTGTTGAGCTCGCACTTTGCGCGCGTCGGCGCCAAGATGTCCGGCACAGGAGGCGCCGGTGTCGGTGCAGGTCCCGGTAGGGCGGCGACGGTGGTGCTCATGGACGAGCTGGACCAGCTCGTCACGGCGAGACAGGACGTCATGTACAACATGTTCAACTGGCCCAACACGCGCGGTTCGCGACTCGTCGTCATCGCCGTCGCCAACACGATGGATCTGCCCGAAAGGACGTTGAATGCCAAAGTCGCGAGTCGGCTCGGCATGACGCGCATCACGTTTATGCCGTATACGGATCGGCAACTCGTCGAGATCGTCAAGTCGAGGCTGGGCATCGATGCAGGCGACGAGGCGAGCGCGTGTGCTGATGTGCTCAGCTTGGATGCCATCACGTACGTCTCGAAGCGCGTCTCCAACGTCTCGGGCGATGCGCGGCGCATGCTCGACGTGTGCCGCCGTTCGATCGAACTGGTAGAGGCCAAATCCGCCTCGACGGCAAGCGCAGTACCCAAAGTGACGATCCTCGACATGAAGTCGGTGCTCGACTCGATGGTCAAGTCGGGCAAGGTATCGCACATCCTCTCGCTCCCGCTGCATGCCAAGATCGTGCTGCTCAGCGTGCTCAGCTGTCTGCGACGCTCCGGTCTCGCCGAGGCCGAACTCGCCGATGTCGCCGCCCACCACAGGGCCATCTGCAGAATGTTCGCCGTCAACCTACCCACCACGCTTCTCGGCGAGGAGGCCTCACTCAACTCGCCTCTCGCCACTCTCAGCTCGCTCGGCTTGCTCATCTGTGTCGGCCAGGGTGCAGGCACGGGCAGAGCAGCAGGATACGCAAGGGTGATGCTCGCATGCCAGGAAGACGAAGTCAGGCTCGCCTTCGAACATGACCCCGACGAACGGCTGCGCAAGATGCTCTAGACGCCTAAGCTTGTCGGCTCAAAAAACACGGCTTGAAACTCAGTGGTTGCAAGTGCTGCTCCTCTGTCGTGTGGGTGTGTGAAACTGTCTAGGCCAACGGCGAGTCGCAAGCGGGATGAGATGGACTAGGTGCGGCGGTGAGAAAAGTGTCATTTGAGTGCAATTTTTTGGACTGTTGTGACTTTGTTTATGCCTGCTCGTTGGTGGAGGAGGAGGAGGTGGTGGTGGTGGGGGCGAAGCGGCTGTTGCGGTGGCGAAGCAGGCAGTAGTCTCCGTACACGTTGGCGCTTCCAGGCCAAGCCTTGGGCAGCCAGAAGGAGCGGTGGAATGCGGCGGCTGCCTTGACCACGGCCCTCTTGAGCGCCGCATCGCGTGGATCCGCAGCGGGGCGGCTGAACTCTGCATCCAAGAAGGGCGCACAGAAGACGCGGTCCCAGTCGGCCTGGACGGCGTATCGAGGCTCGTGCTTCGACTCGACGCCGCCAAGGCTGCGGTGGGGCAGGTCGAGGTCGACCAGGTAGTCGCACGAGTCGGCGTCGACGTAGCGGTCAAGCTCCTCCTGGTTGAGGTCGTTGAAGCCGGTTTGAACGCGGCGGGTGGTGGACGACCATGGCCATGCCCAGCCGAGCGACGCATCCAGCGCCCGCGTCACGGCATCCGTAGCCGGCGAAGGCGAGGAAGTGGCAAAGTGCTTGGGCAGAATGCCGCGGAACTCGCTACGGATCCATTCGACCTCGACGCCAGCAGGCACGAGGAAGTGGGTCGGGAAGCGGTGCCACTCTTTGCCGTAGCACAGACGTACGGGCTGCTGCATGGTGGCGAGCGGCGAGAGGTCGATGGAGAGGTCGACGCTGACGCCCTTGTTCTCAGCGCCGTAGCCGCGGTCGTTGTACTCCTTCTCCTCGGACGTGGCGACTGCCGGGAGGCCGCGTGCGATGCGCTGCTGGATGGCTGGGCTGAGCGTCTCGGGGAATTTGTCGGCCACAAGGCGGGGTAGCTCGTAGCCCTCCAAGTGGAAGAGCACATCAAAGGGAGCGTGGTAGTGGTTGAGCTGGCCGACGGAGCGCAGCACGCCGAGCAGAATGGCTGTGGCGAGGAGCGTCGAGGTGATGGTGGTGAAGAGGCTCGACTTGGACGCGCGGTAGGGCGATTTGGTGACATGAACGAAAGCGAGCTCGGCGAGCGTGCGGATGAGGTAGAGCGATACGGCGGCGTTGAGGCAGAGCAGCGTGTATGCCGGGTACATGAATCGCTCCTCCTTGTGCGCCTGGACACTAAGCAGCAGAAGCCAGGCGTAGAAGGGGAGGATGCGCAGCAGGGCGAGCGAGAATAGGCTCGAAGGCTGCTCGACTGCCACGTGCCCCTTCTTGGAAGAAGTGTCCTCGGCGGGTCGTCGGAAACGCTTGGGGTCCACACGCGCGGTGACGAGCAGCAGCGGAAGCGAGAGCAGCGCCAGTGGTGCCAAGATGTTGAAGTTGAGCACGAGGTTGCTGAGGTAAAAGCTGGTCGGTTCGGTGCCGTACAAGTCGGGCCCGGCGCCTCGGGAGCGCGAAAAGAGGTTGTAGAGGATGGTGTTGAGCGGCACGAGAGAAAGCTTGCCATAGGCGAGAGAATCGATGGCCAAGACAGGCAGCGCGAGCAGTACCGCAAGGACCGCCGCGCCGATAGCGCTGGACCAGCGGGCTACGAGCCAGTGCGAGTGCTTGCCGCTGGCGACGGTGTCGTCTGCGCGCATGAAGAGCTGTTCGAGCACAAAGGGGATGGCGAGGACGATGGCGAACGGCCAGCCGAGGAGCACGCCCGCGGCGAAGGCGAAGGTGGCGAGGATGAGGCGCTCGGATCGGAAGGGACGCTGGGAGGGGGTGTTGAGGACAGAGGCGTGTGTGGAGGGGAGGCGTGCCGGGTAGAGGCATGCGGAGAAGGCGAGGGTGGTGGCGTGCATGACGAAGGTGGAGGGAAGCAGAGCGACGGATGCCTCGTACATGCCCGCACTTGCGGCGAGAGCCACGAGGCAGTATCGACCGACTCGTGCGCTGAAGACGTCTGCGACGGCCTTGTAGAAGCGGGCGTCTACGAAGGAGGATACGAAGGCGAGGAGGAGGCGGACGGCGAAGAAGATCTGACGCTTGCCCACGCCGAAATGGGCGAGAGGCTTGGCGAGCGGCAGGTACTGGGCGATGAAGGCCCACGAGCGGATGGCAAAGTGGGGCGAGTACTCCCAGGTCTGGAAAGGCACGTTGGCATGGCCATTTGCACGGTTGAAGACGAGGAGGTGGAGGGGCTCCCAGTAGCCGAAGGACTCGTCGCAGTCCTTGATGACCGAGTACATTGCGGAGGAGACGCGGATGATGATGAGGAAGCGGAATGCAGCGGAGATGGAGGGCGACCAAGCGGGCTTCTGGTGCATGCGGGCGTAGTCCTGGAAGAGGGCGTTGCGACGAGCAAGCAAGCTGTTGGCGGCGGCGGCATCCTTGGCTGCGCTGGCCTTGGCATAGCTCGCATTGCCGTGCTTTTGGAATCGGAGGCCCTGGCCCTTGGGGACGTGGGGCGACGCCATCTTGCCGTATCCTTGTAGGATAATATGAAGATGCGGAAGAGGGGAGAATGGTGTGCGTGAGGAAGGTGAGGAGGAAGAGGAGGACCCTTGGGTAGGACAAGAGGTCTTGGCGTGGGTCTGTGCTGAAGAAGAAGAAATGTCGGCATTTTTTGTCTCTCTTTTTCGGCGCTCTCAATCAATCGTTGCGGCGCGGTCGGACAGCACAAAGCCAAACCAACACGCCTACGTTTTGTTCGAAAAAATCGTGATTGGCGGGTGGGTATTGGACGAAGAGTATGATATTGGATGTGATGGATCTACTGGCCGATGGCTTTGAGCAGGGCCGAGAGCAAGCGCTGCTCAAAGATGTCTTCGACGAATTCGCCTTGCTGGGTGAACCACTCGCCGAGATGGCCTAGCGGCAAGGAAGCGCTCTTGCGGCCGAGGAGCGACTTGCCCTTGTTGGACTTGCGCGTGTAGTGGAGATGCAGGGTGTAGGCGGGCGGGGTGAGGATGGGTTTGGCGTCTGGCGACGGCGCGGGCTTCTTGGTCGACTTGGGCAGCGATGGGGATTCGAGCACGATGCGTTCGGTCTCGATGCGGTTGGAGAGCATCTTGCGCGTTCCGGTGAAGATGGTGTTGCCCTGGAGGTACGAGTCGAGCATCTGGAGGGCCGAGAGCAGGGCATAGACGACGACGGCGACGCCGCACGCGTACTTGTTGCGGCTCCACTCCTTTTCGATGAAGTAGGACCATATCGAGGTGCCGATCATGACGGCCGAGGCGGTGAAACCGAGCGCCAGACGCAGATCGGCGTGGAGATGGCTCGGCTTGAAGGGCGCATATCCGAGCTGCTTGGCTTGCGAGTCGTCGTCGACTTGGCGCGAGAGGATGCGCTCGACGGCCTCGTCGCACGTCGACTTGAGCTCCGAGAGGTTCGAGTTGTCCACGACGATGCGCTCGCTCTTTGTCTTGCCCATTGTAAGTGTTGACGAGGGTGATGATGGCCAAGTAGTTGCAGCGACACGCGCCGCCGTCTCTCGACGTTGAATCCAGGGTCCCTCGCCTGCCTTGGAAGGGCGACGTGGAAGCTATATTATATTTGTGAGATCGAGCAAGTCTACATCTTCGATCTGAGCTTCATCGGGCGCAAATCGGCTCGGCTCGGCGGCTGCTTCTCCCTCGCCAGGAAAAGCAAAGACGCTGGGAAATCGATATTCGGACGCAAATTTGCAGCTCGCACCGACGCCGGGCACTTGGGCCCTTTCTTCCTCGTCTTCTTTTTTCGCGGATTTTGGTGTGCACCGCGCGAAGAAAATCGGGTCCAACGCCAATCAATCTTGCACACTTTGCCGGCACACCGAGAGAGAGTCAAAAAGTGAGAGAAAAGCCAGCCAGCCAGCTGCTGCGCCCGCAACCCGATCCATACTCGACCGACTCTGCCTGCAGTCGGCAGCCCACGGTGTCGTCCATCTCATCTCGTCACCACCAGCTCTTCATCCAGCTTCTTCTCGCTACCTCTACAACGGAAGGTAGCCCATTTCCAACTCACCTTCACTCCGCATCCACCCGTGGCACCACCCACAAGTCCAGCCATCATGCGTAAGTTTCACACACAGCCTCCTGCCCGTGCTCGTGCAAAACAAAAGGCTCACCCTTCCATGTGCCCCACCCCTCAGCGCCTAAAAAGGGACAGAAGATGTCGCTCAACGACTTCTTGGCCGACGAGTCCACCGGCAAGACGTCGTGGGCCGACGAGATGGACGACCTGCCCATCGCCTCGGCCCCGCGCGACAACAGCTACCGCAGGGGCGGCGACTACCTCGCCTCCATGCCCGACCGTGCAGACCGTGACCGCGGCTTCGAGCGCCCCGAGCGCAGCTACCCGCCTCGCGACGAACTCCCCCTCCCCGACAAGCCTCCCTTCACCGCATTTGTCGGCAACCTCTCCTTCGACGTCACCGACGCAGACGTCGAGGACTTCTTCGCTCCCTCCCAGCTCGTCAGCGTACGCATCGTCACCGGCCACGACGGCAAGCCCAAGGGCTTCGGCTACGTCGAATTCCAGTCTCAGGATGACCTCCGCGCCGCTCTCGACAGGAGCGGCTCCCAGCTCGCCGCCAGAACCGTCCGCATCAGCGTCGCAGAGCCCCCCAAGTCCGGCTTCGGCGGCGACCGCGCAATGCCCTCCAGCCAGGCAGACGACGCTTCCCAGTGGCGTCGTGCCGGCCCCCTCCCGCCCTCCGAACCTCGTGGCGGCTTCGCACCGCGCCCCGAACGCTCCGGCGTGCCGCCTCGCGCAGAAGGCTCCGGCTTCGACAACATGGACGTCAGCGGCGGCGTCCGCAGCGGCTTCGGCGCCAAGTTCCAGTCCGCCCCTCCCGCCGCCACACGCCCTCCTCGCGACGCCGCCCCGCTCGAGCCTAGCCAGGCCGACCTCGCCAACCAGTGGAGGACGGGCAAGCCGGTCGAGGGCCGCTCGCCCGCCAACTCGCGTCGTCCCTCTGGCATGACCAACGACGCCGACTCGCGTCGTCCCTCCTTCCGCCGCAACGACGCAAACGACGTCGACGACCGCTTCTCCTCCCAAGAGCGCATGGGCTTCGGCTCCAAGTTCACCCCAGACCAGACTCCCCCCGACAGCCCCGGAAACGCAAAGAAGGGCTTCGGCTTTGGCGCCCAAGAGCGTCGCGGCAGCGGACAGCTCGCCGCCGAGGGCGTCGACAACTGGCGATCCGCCAAGAAGCCCGCCTCGGGCTCTTCCAGCCCCGCACCCCAGCCTGCCGCACCCGTCGAGCGCAAGAAGCTCGACCTGAAGCCCCGCTCCGCCGACGCCACCGCCGCCTCCGCATCCGCCTCCACCACCAGCTCCAAGCCCAGCCCCTTCGGCAACGCAAAGCCCATCGACGCCGCAGAGCGCGAGCGTCAGATCGAGGAGAAGCTCGCTCAGAGGGAAAAGGAGAGGCAGGAAGAGCTCAAGGCAAAGAAGGAAAAGGCAAAGGCAGACAAGGAGAAGAAGGAAAAGCCCGCCGCACCTGCCACCACCGACAAGGCCCAGGCCGACTCGGCGCAGACTGACGCTTCCACCACCTCCGCCGCCGCTTCCGAAGAGTCGGCATCGCCCGCCGCTGCCAAGGCGCCGCGCGCTCCCGCACCCGTCGGCGCATGGGGTGGAGGACGCAAGCCTTCCGGCGCGCTCGTCGGTGGCGAGCAGAGCCCCGCTGCCAAGGATGACACGGTCGCCGACACCCAGGTCGACGAGGTCGCCAACAGGGTCGACGAGACCAAGCTTGATGCTTAGACGGCCTGAACGCGTGCTGTGCAGGGTGATCCACGCGCCAGAGCAAGTCTATTCATTCTTATTTCCCCCACCTTGTCTGTGCTTATGGCACATACCAAAAGAAGGGCCGGCGCATCACGCCCTTCACATCCAGCTCCCCCTGCAGTGGCTCGCATCCCTCGACCTCAGCTCGCCCACTGGATACCCTTCCATCGATTGATTGCAAGTGTCGAGCTCGGCCGCAGAGCAGCCGACGCGCAGCCCTACCCTCTTGCTCTCACCCTGTACAGTAATGTACCTCTTTTTCTCTTTTCGTTGTCAATATCATGCGTTCCACTCTTGCCGTAGGCTCGCGGCTTTCCCATTTCCCTCACTCGACAGCCACGACAACAGACGCCAGGTCGGCCCAAGGTTGGTTGCGCTCACGACGAGCAATGTCGGCACAACCATGCTTTGGAGACACAGACACTCTGAGAGCGAATCGAACGGTGAAAGCGAGAGTACGAGGAAATTACAAGGGGAGAGGGGAAAGATTTGGACGCTTCCGAAGCGACGAGGAATGGAGATCAGGTGCGGATGTTCGACGAGTTCCACATCTGGCCGGCAGCGATGAGTTTGTGCACGGCCTCTTGGCAGAAGATGACGCCCATCTTGGTGTCGCAGATGCCTGCAGCGCCGCCCTGATCGCCTCCACCGGACCTTGACTTTCGGTCGCCCACACGCCACCATCCGACCAAGCTCGAGCTGTCCTTGGCAGGCGCCACCAGCGACTTTTGCACCTGAGCCCATCCCTGCACATCCGCATGGATCCTCCAAAAGCTCGAAAGCACGGCGGTAGGACGTTTGGCCATCAGCGACTCGTACTCGGAGGTATTGGACAGCTGCACGTAGTTGGGACTCGATTTGCCCAAGTTGGCATCCAGCCGTTCGAGCCACGAAGACATGAGCAGCCGCGGGTTGGAGCCGCCGGCTCCGTAGATGCGCCAGCCGCCACCGGCCAGATCGTTCTTGCGTCCCGAACGACCGCGCTCGCCGGGCGCCAAAATACGATCCACCACCGATTTGCCGTGCAGCATGCCGAGCAGACGTGTGATGCCAAGCGGTTCGAGCAGCGCAGGAATCAGGTCATAGTACACCGATCCCAACGCGCCGTGGTTGGGAGCGGCATAGCCGGCGCGCGCGCCAGAGACGCGCGCCACCTTGTCCGTGTACCACGACTCGGGAGTCTCGGCGTCGATGTGCAGGAAAGAATGAACGAGGTGCGGATGCTGGACGGCAAAGTCCTGTGCAAACAGATGGCCGTAGCCCGTAGACACGAGCATGAACTTTCCAAGCTCGGCATCGCTGTGCTTTTTCTTCTTGTTGTCCTTGTCCTTGCTGCTGGATGCGGTGTCGTCGAGCTGACCGGACTTGTGAAGCGCATGGTAGAGTGCCTCGGTCTGTAGGCGCACCGAGGTGGGCTGGTAGACAAAGTCCGAGTGGCCGTAGCCGATGCGATCCCAGAAGCAGATGCGGGTGAGGGCGAGGTGGCCGTCGTCGCCGCTGCCTGCATGGGAGGCGGATCTGGCCACCATCTCGCGCAGGAACTGGGCGGCGATCACGCCGCTCACACCGCGCTCGGACATGACGAGCGCAGTAGGCACTACGTGCGAGGTGTTGTGCGACTTGAGTGCGCCTGGCTGGGTGGGAGCGTCCTCGCAGGCGAGATGAAGCCGGAAGGAGACAGGGTAGGGGTTGACGTCGGCGGGATCCTGGGGATAGACGGGCTGCTTTGTGAGCGAGGTGGGGTGGACCAAGGTGAGATTGCCGAGCGGCTTGAAGCGCGAGTCGGCGGCATCGAGGACGAGGTCAAAGGTGACGAGGGCGGATGCGAGTGCGATGGCGAGGCAGCCAAAGATGGCGCCGAGAAGCTTGAAGCGGCGCGACCATTTTGCCTGTGCACGTGCGAGCGGAACCTCGGTGACGATGGGCGCGCCCACATCGGGGTTGAGCGTGAAGGGGACGGTCTGCTTCTGTAGGTGGTGGGAGGAGAGGAATGCCCAGAGTGTGGAGAGCAGGCAGAGAGCGACAGCGAGGAATCCGAGATAGGAGTGGGTGACGCGGAACTCGGGCACGGCGGCGAGGAGGATGGCGTCGACGACGGTGAAGCAGAGGACGAAGAGGTGGAAGATGTTTGTGGAGCGGGAGGCGAGCTCGAAGAAGAGGAGGCCGGGAGCGAGCATGGCGAGGGAGATGATGCCGAACCAGAGCGGCAAGAGGGCGGGGGAGCGGTGGGGCGGAAGGAGGAGCGGGATGGGTTCAAAGTAGTTGATGACGAGCAGGATGAGGAGGGCGGTGACGGGAAGGAGGAGGAGCACACCGATGGCAAAGTAGAAGCGGAGGAAGAAGGTGAGGTAGGGCGATCGTCTCGGCGGGCGAGTGGCTTGCGGAGGAGCGGATGGCTCGACGGGGATGGAGCGGTAGTCGTGGTGGTTGTCCGCCGAAGACGACGAAGAGCCGAGGAGCGGCTGCCGCTCAGCATCGCGTTGACGCTCTGCCGACGACGGTGATGAAGTGGATTTAGGAGCCATGGTGGTGGCCTGGCCTAGTCGAGCCAGAGGAGGATGAGGAGGAGATGGTGGTGGTGGTGGTGGTGGTGGTGGGGTGGTGGGGTGTGGAGGAGGGTGTACGGTCGGGTCGGTACAGTGCTGCACGATGCACGATGCATATGGCTCGAGCTCGGTGTGTGGGGAAATGCCGTAATGACGCGCTGCTGTGAAATGCATTTTTGGACGTGAGCCTCGCAGCGCACAACGATCAACAAAAAAGTGGAGGCAGCAGCTCCACCCGATTCCACGCCGAATCGCGCTCCGATCGGGAATGCACCGCACTGGTGGGTCCAAGCGCCGCCCAAAAAATCATGAAGGAATGATGAATGCAACACCCGCCACTGCAGCCGCGACGTGCGTGCAACCGTTCCCAAGGCGCAGCTGCACACTTCTATCTTGTCCCACTGGTTCCACTGGTTCCACTGGTTCCACTGGTTCCACTGGTTCCACTGGTTCCACTGGTTCCACTCGTTTCACCTCCATAAGTGACACGACCACCACCCACCCTCAACATCACCTCCATCATCCTCGCACCACCTCGCACACATGACTTAGCCGCTTAGCCAGATCCTTCGTTTCGCCGCCGCCTCCAACATGGCCGCCACCACAACCATGTTCGGCTTGTCCCTCAAGCACGTCTCCCTCGCCGTGCTCACACTACAGAACACTGCGCTAGGCGTCGTCATGCACCACAGCCGCGTGTCCGCTCCCATAGGCAAATCCTACTTCTTCCCCACCGCCGTCCTCCTCACCGAGTTCCTCAAGTGCGCCATCTCCTTCCTCATCGCCGCCGCTACCACACGCCCGCCCACCGCATCCCTCCCACTCCCTTCCGCATCGCACCGACATACAAACGACAGCGCACACGCGCGCTTGCTCACCTCGCCATCTTCAAATTCACACTCCTCCACCACCACCGTCTCAAGACTCCAGCTCGTTCTCGACCAAGTCACCGCGCACGACTACTGGAAGCTCTCCATCCCCGCCTTCCTCTACGTCCTGCAAAACAACCTCCAATACGTCGCCGTATCCAACCTCGAACCGCCCATCTTCATCTGCGCATACCAGATGAAGATCCTCACAACCGCCTTCTTCAGCATCGTCCTCCTCCGCAAAAAGATCGGCATGTGGCAGTGGCTCTCCCTCGCCATGCTCGCCATCGGCGTCGCCGTCGTACAGATCCAGAGCAAGTCCGTCTCCGGTCTCGTCCCCTTCGAGGTACGCACACACGGATACGGCCATGTCTCCGCAGGACCCGTCGCAGACCTCCCACCACCACCGCCTCCGCCACCCTTCGACTCGCATCGCGCTCCACCGCCAGAGCGCCTCCCCAGCATCGGCTCCTTCCTCTCCGGCTCCGACGCAAAGGACTACGACCACCTCCCGCCTTCCTCCCCCTCCTTCCCGCACGACCGCATCTCGATGAGCATGGAGGAAAGCGCAAAGGCCGACACTCCCATGCAGCCCATCCAAGGCTTCCTCGCCGTCATCGCCGCCTGCCTCACCTCGGGCCTCGCCGGCGTCTACTTCGAGATGGTCCTCAAAACCTCCAACGTCAATCTGTGGACAAGAAACGTGCAGCTCTCCGCTTGGTCCCTCATCCCCGCCGCACTCCCCGTCCTCCTCGAGATCATCCGCCACGGCCCCACCGCCCCCTTCCTTCACTTTGGCATCAGCGCTTGGGCCACCGTCGCACTCCAAGTCACCGGCGGTCTCGCCGTCGCCATGGTCATCAAGCACGCAGACAACATCCTCAAGGGTTTCGCCGTCAGCTTCAGCATCATCCTCAGCTTCGGCATCAGCGTCCTCTTCTTCCACTTTCCCTTCACCGCTCCCCTCGCCGCAGGCGTCGCACTCGTCATCCTCAGCACACTCTCGTATTCCCGCAACTCCATCCCCGGCTTCAAATCAACCGTCTCCAGCTGGGGCAGCCCCGCCTCGTCCGCCACTTCCACCCTTCGTGACAAGGCAAGACTGCTTAGAGATTGATCATGCCCATCGCAATGCTATACCATTCATGTCCCGGCCCCTGTCTCACCACCTCGCCACAGCGTGCCCATCTCGACTCCTGTTTGTGCTTGGTAGGAAGCTTCTTCAACGATCGATCTGGTCTCATCGGTGTCTTGCCAGGCAGCGATCGCGGCCACGATACGGGGTCAGACATGAGACATCGTTGAAATTGCGCTGCAGCATTCCGTCAAAAGAGGTCCGCAGCTTTGACCTTGCGCTGGTCTCGGCCGTCGTCACCTGCAGGCGCAGCATAGCCCGGCGGCGCGTTGGGCATGTTGCCTGGTGGAGGCGCCCCAAATCCAGGCGGCGGTTGCGTAGGCGGCGGTCTTGCAAAGTTCGGAGGAGGAACTCCAAATGCTGGCGGTGGAACCGAGAATGGTCCTGCCGGCGGAAACCCGGGCGGTGGGCCTGCACCAAGTCCAAGCATTGGCGCCTGTCCGCTCATCAGCGCTTTGTGCGCCGCCAGTTGAATGCGCAGCTGCTCCTTGGACAGCACCAGCTTCTCGATCCTCGGCCGCTTGTTTTGCACGGGCACATTGCCGTCCGCCCTTTGCGCTGCTCGTCTCTCCTTCCATTCGGCAAGGTCTGCCTCCGGAATCCCCGCCATACCGTAGATCTCGATCTCGAAAGAGTCCCGCCCAGGCAATGTGTTTTCAATCCTGTAGGTGCAGAAGAGAGATTCGTGTCAGTGCTGATCATCAACCGGTATCGGAGCTCTCGCCGTAACGTACTTGTCTGGCTGTGCCTTGTGTACCTGTGTCAGATGCACCGCCAGGCCTCCCGCTGTATTCAGTCGTCGCGGGCATTGTGGGCATCGGTAGTGTTTGGACTTTTGGTGCTGCAGCAACACTGTATAGACAGGCAATGTGTCAGTGAACCTTGCTAGCGCAGCATCGCAAGCGTCATATCAGCGCGACGTACCTTTTTCATCCTCGAATTCGCGACTGCGACGGAATCAGCGCAGCAGATGTGCAAGCGACAAGATGCATCAGCGGTCAGCAATCTAAATGGAGGATCGGCAGAGACGGGATTTCGGATCGACTTACTCGCAGTACCAGCACCATGCCTCCAGCTGTGGCGCCTTTCTCTTCTTGCGAGCCATCCTATGTGGATTTGATGAGCTTCGTAGTCTCCGCGTCGTCTGGCTGGTGGTTGGAAGGCAAGGTAGCATTCGCCAGAGGACGAAACACGGTGTTGGCCGACTCCACTTTCGCCTAGACCCTGAGAACAAAGACGCGTCGTGTCATCGTGACTAATCGGAATCTTCACTCCCTTTCTTCCCAAAGTGACCGCCTCGTTCGACCGTCCCACTCCTTTCTGTCAATCATATGGACCGCCTTTGACTTGCTCTGAGGGTAACTGACTCGTAGCTTTATGGGTGACCGTTCAATGTTGACCTGACCTTGCAGAGAGGAATGCATTCGCGCCGGCTTTTTTGTGCATGCCAGACACTTGTCGTCGGATTCATATCCTAACAAGCGGGGTGGTTGGCGAGGAGCAGCCACCCAGCAGCCACCCAAGTGTGTGTGGGTGGCTGGTGGGTGGCTGATCCCGAGAAGCCACCCGGGGTGGCTGGTGGGTGGCTGATCCTCGCCACCCCCCCGTGTTTTTAGGATATGAACCAGGTTTGGCATTTTTGTATAAGTTCGCCAACGGGGTAGCCAACCATGTTGGCATGGGTGGGTAATTCACCTGTAAGCCGACCAATTGTGCGTGGTTGGCTTGTGTTTGGCTACCTCATCTAGCCAAGCCAACCGCATCTAGCCAACCCGGTTGGCTTACCGGTTAGCTTCCGGCACGCTACGCTCCTTTTCCAGTAAGATAGTATAACTTGGCACGAATACACTCCAATCATGAATCTCACACTTTTCACCGTATCCAGGCTTGCACCCAATTGGTCATTCACGATTCATGATTCATGACTTTAAAGCTCCGTACACAAACATGCACCATATGAAAGACCGCCCTGATTTGTTTGCGCAAAATTGAGCTTATTTGGAAGGTATTTTGATAGCAAATGCTCACATTTTCGCGTAGATTTCGCGTCGATTTTTCACGCCCGTCGCGCAAAGCATGAAACACCCTGTCACAAGCCAATCATAATAACCAAGCCAACTTGGATCGTGGGCTGCCGAAAGCCGACCGCCAAGCCGACTGGGGTGATTGCTTTGGAGATCTTGCCAATCACTAAGCCGATAGAGGTGGATGGCTTGAATTTCAAGCCAACGGTTCTAGGCAACAGGGGCGGTCGGCTTTTGCAAGCCAACCAACACGTCAATTGCGGTTGGCTAGTCGTTGGCTTCCACCACAATATCTACCTTTTCACCGGATGTGATGCGGGTTGAGCTTGATACATGAAATGCCGCTTCTTTTTGATATCGTTGTTTCCAACTCCACGGTTCCTGAGATCATGAATAATGAAACTTGACCATCCAGTTGAAATCCCATAGAAAACGAAAAAAATTAGCACCACAATTCGGAATTACGGACGCGAAAGTTGTCAGAACTCGTGCAAGAACACACACAAAAAATGAAACATGTAACTTGACTTAGTCATGAGTTGCCCTGTCCCTTCCCGTCTCTCTCCATTCATGCATATCCTAAAAAGACGCGAGCTGGCGAGAATGAGCCACCCAGCAGCCACCCCGGGTGGCTGCTGGGTGGCTGCTAATTTTCAGCCACCCCCCCCGGGTGGCTGCTGGGTGGCTCATTCTCGCCACCCCCCCCCGGGTGGCTGGGGGGTGGCTGATCCTCGCCACCCCCCCGTGTTTTTAGGATATGATGATCTCATAGTTCTTTCCAATTGCCGGTACGACGCCTTGAGTTACAACTCATATCCTAAGAAGCCGGGGGGTTGGCGAGGATCAGCCACCCAGCAGCCACCCACACACACTTGGGTGGCTGCTGGGTGGCTGGTGGGTGGCTGATAAATTTCGTGCCACCCAGGGTGCTTCCCGCGACGCGCGAGAAATAAACGCGAAAAAACACGCAAAAAAAACCGCGAAGATACGCGTTTTCTTCGAAAACACATGCAAAAAAGCACAAATGCGCGGATTTAACTTGCATGATGGCAGTATTTGTGCACAAGGCTTTGAACTCGTTATCATGCAAGCTGGACGGGACTCATGATTTACGAACAACGAAAAGACATGAAGAGCTCAACAAAAAGTACACTCATTGGTCGGGAGTCATGGATCATGAGTGAGTTTCTTAAGAATCGGAGAGATTCTTTCGAGAGCTGCTTGTACTGGGAACATTAGAAATCATGAACGTTCCAAGACACGCGTTGAACAGACACTCATGACTCGTTGATCCGTTCCTATCTCGATGAAAGTCGTGAGTGTTGTCTTTTTATCAAACAAGCGAGGGCAAGCGGTCAAAGGGCTAACTTTTTGGCGATGCGAGGGGATGACCAACCCCTTTAGAAAAAGGGAGATGTCTTGACGGGAGCCAACCGCGAGACAACCCGGTTGGCTTGAGCTGCGAGCCAACTGGTGAGCCAACCGATCGCGTGTGGTCGGCTTGCGGTTGGCTTGCGGCACAACATCTTCCTTTTTTAGGGCAACTTACGAAGAAAAATGAACCAGAGTCCGATTTTTGGGGGTCGCGTGAACTGCGAATCATGAATTTTTACGAAGTCATTTTTATTCTTCGAGATTGATGGACTTATGCGGTTGGCTCTTCGGTTGGCTTCCAACGCGACACGACGTCTTTCTGTTTTCAAGATGACTTAATTGACATGACACGGGATCAGTCAATTTACAGACGTTCTGTCCAAAATTAGTTAGGAAAAAAGCACAATTGTGTGCAGCTCACGAGCACACATGATGGACCATTCATGACATTCATGATTTTAGCAGATTTATCTGGCGTCAGCATGTATGACTGAAGACACGCGCGCGCGCCAATTCGTGTTCCATCTTGCATGGCGCGTCTGTGGATTAATTCAGCGCTTGACGAAGCTCATCATAGAAAATAAATTCGTGAAACAATGCGGTCAGCCTTCCGATCAGAACCGTGATCAAGTGACGTAGAGCCGGGGTCCCAAGCCTGTAATCTGCTTCATATCTGATGGATCCAGAAGTCACGAATTTGCGCTCCTCCTCACATTTGCAAAATTCACAAGAAATCATTTTACGGGCTCTCAAGATCACCGTTGAAGCATTTATGATTTGCTGATAAGAATCATCAGCTCTGATGAGGCATGAAGTTCAGCTTCGCAACTCATGACTTGTTGTGGGCATTAGGTTGTGGGCATTAGTGGATTTTTGGCCGAAGTTGAATGCTCAACGAAGCTCAAATGACATTTGACATCTCTTGGCATGATTTTGAAGAAACCTGAGTGCCTAATGGCGAACAGGCTGTGAGGCTTGAGCTGATTGTGCGCGGTTGGCTCGTGTTTGGCTTCGCGGTTGGCTTTTGGAACGCTACATTCCTTTTTTCAGGATATAAACGGATGGGGTGGCGAGCAGCAGCAGCCATCCCTCAGCCAGCCCGGCTGGCTGCTCGTCGCCACCCCCGGAATTTTAGGATATGCCTGTTCAAGCGAAAGATATCCACATCGCAGGAAATGGCAGATGTGCTCGAGCAGCTCGATGATCGGGTGCTGTCCAAGAGTCATGAGTGACCAGGATGGACATATCGTGAGGGGATGGATACAGCAGCGTGCCGCGATGAAGCAGAGGGGTAGCGGGAGGTGTCCTTCGAGCAGAACATCTTCGAAAAGGTCCTTATCCAGTGAACGTCTGCGCATATCTTCATGTTCGCGATCCTGGAGTTCGGATCGGGCCGAAAAACGCTTCAGGACAGTCTCCCGCAAAGATGCGGCTCAACGTTCTTGCTCGTCCTCTCCATCTACTGCACCTTCTGAAAGACGATTGTTGGAAGTGGTGCGCTGAATGCGCCTGGTCTAGTGGCAGCTCAAAAGCTGAACCAGGCTGGATTAGGCTACCGAGGCCCGGCTTTGACTCGAACCAGCCAAGCGCACGACCCCACAGCTCATCATCAAACCTACCTACGCTGTTGCTTGGTAGCGACATATAGTACATTCGTAACCTGGCCTCCGTATTGCTGTTACCGAACGACAACGACGCTGACTCGATGTCTCCTGCCGGGTCCTCCCTATGAGGGCCGTCGGTGAGGATGAGGCCACGCCGCACAGTCACTTTTCTCACACCTGATGTCGAGAGCCGAAAACGAACCAGGTTGCTAAAAAATACAGTACTGTACAGTACAAGATGCGAGAAGGATTGAGCGTGGGATGGCGACGTGGCTCACGTAAAGTGGCGTCCCATGTCCCTAGGAGCGTAGGGGGGCGGCAAGAGGGTTTCGCCCGTGTGATCGTCAAAGAGGCCATTGTCGGAGAGGTGGATGGAGCAGGCGTCTTGTTCGACGCGGAAGCGCGAGGAGTCTTGGCGCTCGGCGCTCGCGTTGGGCCGGGGAGGTGCGGCGGGGCCCAAAGAGGATGTGACGGATCTGGTGGGGATGTGCTGGCTGGGTCTCGGAGGCACGGCCGGGGGCAAGGGCGAAGCGACTGGGCTGACGGGGGTCAAGGCCGTAGGCGGGGTGGGGAGCGGACGGCGGGAGGTGGATCTTGTCAAAGTCGTAGGGGACAAGGAGACGCCGTGCGAGTCCTGGAAGGGATCGAGGTCGGATGTGGATGCGCCTCGCGCGTGATTGGAGCGAGCGGCGTGGAAGTTTTGGTGGGATGCGTCCCAAAAGCTGCGATACTGGGATGGCGATTGTGCGGTGGCGTATGCATTGGAGGGAGATGCGGGCGAGAGGGGCTCGATGAAGCCTGTCGAGTAAGCGGTTGCGGCGGAGTCGAGCTCGGTGGCTGGGGTGGTGGCTGTGGGTGAAGATGGCGACGAGAGGGTTGGGGAGATGGGCGTGACTTCTTGGAAGAGCGCGTGCACCCTGTTGGAAGGTCTGGTGTCGGCGGTGGTGAGGGTGGGGTGGATGTCGGGCTGGAGCCAGTACTGCGATTCGTTGGTGGTGGCGGTGATGCGGCTGGGCACTCTGCCGAGGTCGCCTTGGCTGGAGAGGAAGGCGGTGTCGAGGCGGAGTTGGGATCGGGAGGAGGCGTTGGCGGTGGAGGAGGAGGTGGAGTTGGAGTGGGGAAGCAGCGAAAGATCCTTACGGTCTGCATCCATTTGCGATTGCAAAAGCCTGCGCGGACGGATGAGCTTGCAGTAGTAGAAGAGGGAGGCAGCGATGGCAAAGAGGAGGAGCATGACGGTTGCGGTGACGGTGGAAGCGATGATGATGGTTTTGACGTTGTTGGCGATGTGCATGAACGACTTGCCGGGGACGTAGTTGTTGGGGTTGATGACGACGCCCCAGAATTGCATGTCGGTTGCGTTTTGGATGTTGGACATGACGACGGAGTGGGTGCCTTCGTTCAAGGTGTCGGATGTCCAGATGACGGGAGGCAGATGGGAGCCGGTGGCGGCTGCGAGTTCGTCGTTTTGCGAGTGGGCGTTGATGATGATGGTGGTGGTGTTGTCGATGGTAAGGTTGTATTCGCCGCGGGAGGGGCCGCGGTAGTCGAGGACGGAGAGGCCGTGGCCTGTGAATAGGAAGTTGACGCTATCGCCCTGCCTGGAGGAGGAGAAGTAGTACTGGATGGGCGCGGTGTTGATGTTGGAGGGGATGGAGAAGTTGCGCCAGTTTGCGATGGGCCAAAAGTTGGAGCGCGGGTCGCGATTGTCGACGATGCCTGCGGACCAGAGCAAGGAGGTGTTCCAAGGATTGGCGACTACGTCGGGAGTGACGGGGAGCGAGGCGTTATCGTAGGAAGCGTAGGGAGTGTAGGCGGAAGAATCTGCGGTTCGACTGGCGGCTGCTTGTGTGTCGAGTGTGGTGGAGGGCACGGAGGAGGAGGCTGGGCCCCAATAGTCTGGGTCCCACTGGCTGGTCATCTTGTGTGGTGTGGCTGAGGGGTGTTTGAGATGGTGGTGAGAGGAGAGGGTTGAGCGAGGCTGGGCTAAATCGAGCGCTGTCGCCTCGCTGTCTCCGCACGAACCGCTGCAACGCCGCTGCCAAACGCTGCGAAGTGCTGCGAAGTGCTGCAGACTCGCATCTCGGCTTGTCACACGCACACGGCTCGCGCGCCTCGGCCGCTCAGGAACGACGCCAAAGTCATCACCAGGGCGCTACTGCTGCGCTGCTGCTCCTATTTTATCGGCAGGGCGAGAAATTTGAATTTTTGGTGGCGATACGCTTCCCGCTTCCCGCCACCCGCGCTGCTCTCACTCTAACACGCTCGCGCTCGCCTCGCCTTCCTCGCCAAGAAGCCGCGCTCGCCGTCAGTCTTGGCACAGTGGCACCCAAAGTCACACACCTCCCACAGAATCACACAGTGACATTCAAGACAGCGTTGCATTCGGAACGAGACGAGACAGGACAGAGAAAAAGAGTATAAAAAACGACGATGGACTGAGATCTTGGATGTGGTATGCAGACGAGGTTGCGGGAACAAAGCTGGACGAAAATGGGAAACAGGAAACGGACGAGGACGAAGAACATCAAGTAGCGCTTGAGCGGGTGCTCATCACTCGGCCTTGGACTGGCAGTCGTGAGGCACGCTGTAGCCGTCGGTGCGCTTTCCCCCGCCCCAGGGCGTGCGTCCGATCACGCTCGCGTCCGTGCCCAGGCCACGCTTGGCAAACGCCTTCCACAGCACGCATCGGTTCTGCCCGCCCGTCAGGTGCTTGTCCGCCTGCACGATCGCATCGCGCGCATCAAAGAAGCTCGGTCGGCACGGCTGCAGCTTCATGCCGTCCAGGATCAGCTGCACCAGCAGCGTGTTGCCGTGGCGCGGAATGCGGCGCTTGCTCACGCGCGACTTGCCCAGCGCCGCCACCTCGTCGTCGTCGAGGAAGAACGCCGCCTGCTCCTCGGCACTCGCATTCTTGGCCGGCGGGAAGAGGTGCGTGGCAAAGCCGTGCTCCAACACCAGCGCCTCCTCCACCTCGTTGAGCATCGTCGCCCACACCTCGCCGATCGCGTGCACGCCCCAGTAGCCCGCGTGGTCCAGGTACGAGTAGGTCTCGGGGTTGATCGTCTTGTTGGTCGAGTACGGATAGTTGCGGATGCCCTTAGCGCGGTTCGACGCCCACGAGCCCATCGGCCAGTCGTGCGGCGCCGCTCCCGTGCGTCGGATGATCGACGCAAGCGCATCTCCCCATCCTTCGCCCATGCCGCCCGACTCGCCCCATCCAAGGCAGCCGCTGTTGGCCGGTCCGCCCGTCAGACGCGTAGACAGGCCGTGGCTGTACTCGTGGATCACAATGCCCGCCTCGAAATCGCCGTCGCGGAACGGCGTCGACTGATCCCACACGTACATGCGCATGCGTCCGCGCTGGCCGTCCGGCGGCGTCATAAAGTCGGCATTGTCCGTGCCCGCGCCGTCCTGCGCAAACGCGATGACACCATCGTACCCTTCGCCGCCGCGGCCAAAGTTGTGCTCCTGGAAGTTGCCCGACGCCTCGTCAAAGCCGTACGCGTACAGCAGATCGTGGTACTCGTTGATCGTCACAAACAGCTGCACCGTCGCCGCCGCCACATAGTCGGCCGGAGGCAGCTCGGCGTGCTTCTTCTCCGACTTGCGCCACTTGTACGGATAGTTGAACATCATGTCCGTCGTCTTGTCCGCACTCTCGCGGCCGCGCGGACGCTTGATCAGGCTCGACTTCCACTCGCCGTTGCCCGACGGATCCGCCTGCGCAAACACATTGTTGCCGCGCGTGTCGGCGTAGACCGTGTTGTTGCCATCCACCGACACCGCATCGTCCGCGCCCAGCGACGAGAACGGCGAATGCTTGCCCGGCACCGTGTGCCATCCGACGGGCGACGCCTCGTCGTACCGCTCGCCCTTCTCGTTGGAGCGCTTGCCCTCGGTGGGATCGTTGAGTCCCCACTTGAACACGCGGTACACGGGCTCGTGGCTCATCGGCTTGGCCTCCTTGGCCGCCTTGGGCGCCTTGGCCTTCTTGGCACCCTTGGACGGCTTGGAAGGCGTGTAGCCCGAAAAGTCAGGGCGGCCGAGCTCGGGCAGCTTGGCGCGACCAAACTCGGGACGGCCCAGCTTGGGCACGTCGTTGGTGGTGGGCACACGCTTGCGAGGCATGCTGTGCACCCAGTCGACGACGGTGCTGATGCTGCCGGGTCGGTGGGCGTCGGCGTACGCCTCGTACGCATTGTCCTCGAGCGGGATCTGGAACTTCCACACGAGGTTGAGGCCTTCGCCCTCGGTCTGCACATAGGCGAGCTGGGCGGGCACGGGGCCCTTGGCGGTGGGCACGTTGTGCAGATACTCGATCTGCGTGTGCGTGGCCTGCGCGCCCGAGTCGGTCTTGCCGGCGTGCGGCTGCAACTTGTGCTCAAACGTGGTCACAATCTGCGACGCCTCGGCCTCAGCGGCGCGCGCGTCCGAGAGGCGCGCCGCCAGAGCCTCGTCGGGTGTGGCCTGGCGAAGGAAGTAGACGAGGGCGAGGCGCGGATCGATGATGGCGTCGGGCCCGTGGAGGCTGCGCTTTGCGTTGAGGTGCGAGAGCGAGCCCGAGAGGCGCGACGAGAGGTCGGCGCCCTGGAGGAGCGGATCGTCGGTGGGGACGCCGCACACCTCGTGCAGCTCCTCCTGGAGCGGCAGCACGCGCTGCGGGTCGACGTTGGCGCGCTTGGGGGCGTGGTCGGGGGCGGCGGTGGCGAGGCTATCAAAGACAAACTGGTGGACGCCACCTCGAACAAAGGCCTCGCTGTTGCTGGCAGGTGCATCGTGCTCGGTGTACTCGGCGGGCGAGGGCTGCTTGACAAAGAGGAGCGAGTCGAGCTCGGCACGAAGTCTGTCGCAACGCAGCGAGAGCTCGTGCTCAGAGACGGCATCGTCGGAGAGGGCGACGCCCTGGTTGGTGAAAGGCGGAGGCGCCTGACCGGCGTAGAGCGACGAGCCAAAGGAGAGGATCTTGCCGTCGGGGGCGATGTTGATGTTGAGATCGGCGTCTGCGACCTCGAGGCCGTTGACGAGCTGGCGGATGTAGTAGTGCGAGATGCCGCTCGATGCGTCGGTGTACGAGTCGGGGCGCACGTAAAAGTCGTGGCCGGCGGGGGCGAGGCCGTTGGCGTAGCCGAGCAGATGCTTTGCGAGGCGGGTTGCGACCGAGTAGGCGTTCTTGGGGCCGGGTTCGGCGTTGACGTGGTGGATGGCGGCAGCGTAGGCGTGCTTGCGAGCCGAGTCGAGGCTGCGGCGGACGGCGGGCACGTCGGTGGCGGACTCGAGATCGGCAAAGACCTTGTGCGAGTGCTCGGGACCCCATGCGAGCGACTTGCGGGCGGGATCCTGGGGACGGGGGGCGCCAGTGTTCAGAAGAGCGGCATTGGCGGCGGGAAGGGTGGCGAGGCTGGCAAAGCTAAGCCAGAAGGGGAGGAGAGCGATAAGAGCAAAGAGGCGCTTGTGGCCTTGGTGGTTGGGACGCGCCATGGCTCCCTGACGAGGCAGGCGTTGTACGCGCCAGGCGACAAGCTGCAGGGCCTTGCTAACGATGAAGGGGATGTAAGTGAGCCAAGTGGTTCGCCGTCGACTCGGCGGTGGATGTAGTTGGGGTGGTAACGATGTCTAGTCTAGTCTAGCCTGATCTAGTGTCTACGGCACGATGTAAGATGTATAGTCCAGGAAGGATGAAGATAGAGTGTTGGTGGCCACTCCGAGTGATTCTCTTGATGCTGGATGGGTGGATGTGGTGGTGGGGAGAGGGAGGCGGAGGCGAGAGCGAGGGCGAGGGGGGGTAGTGTCGGGGTCTCGTGGGTCGTACAAGGCGATGGCGCGTCGTTTCAGGGTCCTCTCCTCTCTCTCCTCTGCTTGTTTCGCCTGGGACGGAGTGAAAGATAAGTCAACTCCACACTGACCTCGCCCTGCATGGCGCGCATTTACTCAGCCAAAGCGCGCCATCTTTTTGGGCGCTATTATCGAGTCAGCTCTCACGCACCACGCCAGCAGAGAATCCCGAAAGGCTTGCCCAAAGCGGCAATTCAACGAGACCGCCGCCATGCGTTGGCACAATGACGAGCGCCAGCATTCATTCATTCACCCGCAAAGACCGCGCGATCGCTCGAGCCGGCACGCTACCTTGGCCGGCTTGCCGAGCCCCGCTTGCCAAGCTTGGACCCCCTCTTTTGGCCATGCACGCATGCACGCCTGCCCGCGCGCCTCCACCCGTACAAAGAGGGGTCTCGTCTCATCTCGCTTCCGGCAGATCCATGCTGAGCGGCGTGCGATCGAGGAAGTCGCAGTGGAGAGAGAGAGAGGAGAAAGAGAGCCTCCGTTTCGCACCCAACCAACTCCACGCTGCAGAGCGGGTTCGAATTTTGGCCGCTTTGTTAGAACGATCAATCGGGCAAAAAGTCAGCAACATCGCCGATGGACGCGCTCGTCTCTGGGCGGGCGTGTGGAGACGATCACAAACGCACAGAGAGAGCCTCGGCTTCGGAATTTTGGCCAACACGAAAGGTCCTCTTGGTCGAGATTTCTTCGTGCTCACCTCGCCCGCTTCCTCCCACCATCCGCGCTCGTCCCACCAAATCCTCACCACCAGCAG
Organism: Moesziomyces parantarcticus; assembly: GCA_023212605.1. Taxonomy (NCBI): domain Eukaryota; kingdom Fungi; phylum Basidiomycota; class Ustilaginomycetes; order Ustilaginales; family Ustilaginaceae; genus Moesziomyces; species Moesziomyces parantarcticus. The sequence continues at coordinate 131,155 of JALCCF010000040.1, read as the reverse complement.
CACAGGCCCATCGTGGCCTACACTCGCAGCTGCCATGGTCCAACCACATTCATCGGGAGCAGGCCCTTCCGCCGCTCCAGCTTCCTCTTCCACATCCACGCTCTTGGTCTCCTACCAAGACATCTTTGAGCACCTCGAGCTCGCACGCCACCATCGCGATGCAGACCAGATCCGCACCATCCTCACCCATCGCAAAGAGGACCTCAGATCCTGCCTCCAGCCTTTCCCCATACACAACTCGCCAGACCAAGCTGCAACCTCCGACAGCCTCCCGCCCGCAAGTTTGAAACTCGCCGATGGCTCCACGCACAACCTCGACCAAGACACGCGCAGCCTCTGCAAAGACATTGCATCCCGATACAACATCTCGCATCAGCAAGCATTCGTCCTCTTGCGCACCTTCATCGCAACAGAACACCGCTCCCTCGACGGCATCGAAGATGTCGTCCGTTCGCTCCTCCAGCAATCACCCTCGTCCCCCATCAAATCCAGAGCTTCTCGGTCCAAACCAGATCGCTCACGACACCACACGCGCACCGACACCGACGACACCGCAGCCACCACAGCCGACCTCCTCGACGCCTTCAACATCTTCTACTTCGAGGAGCGCATGTACCTTCTCCGCACCATCTCCTCCCTCATCCGTATCACAGAGGACACCCAGCACGTCTACTACGACATTGCCAACGCCATCCTCGACTTCTTCGCAGACGAAGCTTTCGCGCTCCAGTGCATCCACCACTTCACCTCGCTCGTCTCCCTCGCGCTCCCAGACAACATCCGACAGCAGCCGCGCTACTCCACCCTCTGGGCAAAGCAGATCCTCCGAGAGCAGTTTGGCCTCCTCGAAATCGTCTTCCTCCTCTTCTACGGTCGCCTCTCCCCCTCCTCCAAGCCCGTGCTCGCTCTTCTCCGCGCACTCCACGACACCGACGTCGGTCGTCGCCAGGCCAACCTCGGCTTCTTCGACGCAGAGGCAGCAGAGACCGTAGATTGCCTCGCTCACCTCCTCGTCCTCATCGCCGTCGAACTCCTCTCCCTCGAAGAGGTCATGGATGGTATCGACCTCGAAAACGATTCCCTCAGCCACCACATCGCCAAGGATGCTCCAGGCCTCGAACAGGCCCTCGATCTGCTCAGCGCCACATCCGCAGACCCGCTCCAGGCTCCCGTCTTGCTCGCCTGGGCGCTCGTCCTCCATCGTCTCGAAGATGCGCTCGTCGCCGCCACAGACGCCTCAGACGCCTCGGACCTCGAGCCGTCTCGCCGCATCACCGCCGCCCTATCCGAGCTCGCCGACGTCGTCAGGACCGACGACGCAGGTCCCTCGCTCTGGAGAAGACTAGCCCAAGCTGCCTTCGCCCCGCAACTCCGCCTCTTCGACACCTTGATGGCCTTGCTCTCCTCCCCGCTCTTGACCAGCAGCAACGGCGCCAGCAACCCTGCCGTCGCAGGGCCCTCCGCCCTCGCCTACCGCGCCGTCTTCAAGGGCCTCTTGCTCAGCATCACAGAACTCGTAAAGCCAGAATTCCTTCCGAACTTCGACGCCCTCGTCAGCCTCTGGGAGGCCACCTTCGGTTCCGGACTCACCCTCGAGCTTAACCAGGCCGCCATCGACGGCGTCGCCGCCCTCTGCGACCAGTTCTGGCAGATCGACAGCAGATACGATTCCAGATGCACCACCCTCGACACCGCAAGGCGCCGCTGGCCCGTCAGCTTCCGTCCCTTGATCCTCCTCACAAAGGCGCTCTCCGGACACGCTCGAGTCGAGTCCCAGGCCGCTTGGCCCTCGCTGCTCGACACTCAATCGCGCCTCGAACCAGAGGAGCGCGCTTGCGCCGCCGTCTTTGACTACCTCGCCAACATACCCACCTTTGCCCAGGTCCTCCCCATCGGTGCCAACACGCCCAACGCTCCTTTCGAGACCATGGAGGGCGGCGACTACACCTCGGTCACCTACAGAGTCACCCGCCTCGTGCGCGTGCCCGGCACCGAGATCCGCCTTCTGCCCGGTACCACCGGCTCAACCATCTCCGAGCTCGGTCAGCAACCCGTCATCGTGCTCTGGAGTCCAGCTCGGCCCATCAGCGCCTGGAAGCTCATGCGCGACGTCCTCTCCTCCTTCCCTCCCGCCTACGCAGACCACACCGCCCCAGACGCCGACGCCGATCCCTTCCACGACCAGCGCCAAGCCGTCAACCTCGCCCAACTCGCCCCCGCCGATGTACACGTGCCCTGGGAGGAGCTCGCCTCGGATGTGCTCGACCTCTTCGCCAGCATCATATCTGCCAGCGCCGACCTCGCATGGGCCGTCCTCGCTCATCTCGACGGCCGCGACATCAATGCTGACGAGCTCTCGCTTGACCTCGAGCCCGAGGAGCTCGAACAAATCCAAAAGGAGAAGGAGGACCTGGCACATGCAAAGAGTCTCTCGTCCATCGCCGTCAACCTCTTATCGCACGCCCTCGTCGCAGCACCCATCAGCGTTCGGCTGGTGCGCTCGACGCTCAAGCTCCTCACCGCGCTGCTCCCCTACGATCCTGACGCCGTCTGGCAGGAGGTGCGCTCCTCCAACGCCCTCATCGGTGGTCCCGGTGCCATCCCCTACCTTTCCAAAGCCGCATCCAGTGCCAGCGCATCCACCGTATCCGCCTTGCTCACCCAGGAACTTGGACGCGCCTCGTATTCTGGCTTGATTTCTCTGCTCGACTTCCACATCTCCTTGTTCTCGGAGCTTCAGAGATCTTACGCGACCGCCTCGATCGACGTGCTCGAGACAAAGACCAACGTTCTCCTTCGAGCTTTTGGCTGGATCTTCGAATGCGTCTGGCCCGAGTACCAGAGCTGGCGATACCTTCGCCTCGCAGACAGGCTCCAGATTGGCTCCAAATGTACTCGCCTGCTCGAAATGGCGCTCGCAGAACGAAGTTGGCGTGCTCCTCCCTCCTCTTCCCCTCAAGGCGTCAGTGAAGCCGGTCCGGCTTCGTCTCTAGTGCAAATGGCCGAAACCAACTTGGTCACTCACCCAAGCATCCTCGGTCTCGCTCCTCTCATCACCTGCATAGGCACCGGTCAGCAGCTTCTCGAGGCGTTGGGCCGAGCAGGCAGGCAGACCGACGCCGTTCTAGCGGAAGAGTGGATCGCATCCACCCTGCGTCTCGCAACGCTCATTGTATCGCGCAGGCGTGAACACACTCTTGCTGCGCTGCATGACCTCTCGACGCTGCCGGCGGAAACGGCAAAGAAGGCAATGTCCGCCAGGCTCAACACTGGCCTCTTTGAGAGGCTCTTCTTCGACCACACCATCGTAGCCTCTCGTGCCGTGCTCAGCGGCGCGCGCAAGTCGAACCGAGTCGAGCTTGCAGGCGCTGCCTTTGCCTATGTGCTCTTCCCCACCTCCACGCTCATCAGCTCGTCAGCAGCACACTTGATCACGGCCGTCCTCCGCTCCAGCGCCGACCTTGCACCGGCAGGCAAGCAGCCGCCGGGCCTCATCGGGCATCTGGGCACCCTCGCGGAACTCGAAGATACCCTTTCCGGCCTCGTCGAGCTTGTTAACAACCCAAACCAGGACGCCACTCTCAAGGTGCGCGTCTGGACCATGTTGGCGGCGATCGTCGATACTCAGCCTGCCCTCGGCACTCTTCTCTTGACAGGTCGTCACCTTGCCATGACCACAGAGACACGCCTCAAGACGTCCGACGCGGATTCGAAGGCCGACAAGCCCGAGACCAAGGCGAATGACCCGGCCAACAGCTTCACGCGTGGCCAGGCTTTGGGGACCACAGCGCTGGATGTCGCTTCGGAAGCAATCCTGTCTTGGCGCCCCGTCCACCAAGACAGCCCGCACTTGCTCGAGGCGGTGCTGAGGTTCCTCGACGTGGCATGGATCCATGCGGCAGAGCATGTGGCTGCTTTCGACACCATCCGCACCAATGCGTCGTTCTTCCGAGCGCTCGCCGACATCGTATGCGAAACGACGGCAGTGCCTTCCACGCTGGCACAGAGCCACGAGGACGCCGACTTTGCGATGCATTCGCGCAACGACGATGCAGTGGCGACGTACTGCTATCAAAAGATGTGCCAGGCTCGCTCGCTGCGACTGCTGCAGCACGACGTTCAACTCGGCGGCATCCTCAAGGACACCACGAAGAACGAAAAGCCCAGCAAGGCGAGCCTGGACGCCATGCTCGACATGCTCACCTCTCCCGATCGCACCCTCGGTGCGCTGGAGACATGCTTCTCCATGCCGTGCGATCCGCAGATGCGCGCCTCGTTGGAACGCAAGCTCGTTGAGCTCTTCCCATCCATCTACGTGGACCAGCTGCGACACCCCGCGCGAAAGGACGACTTTGACCTCGACCGACGCTACAGCGACGACTACCACTTCAACACGGCGTCGTTCCGTGCCAAGGCCGAGGGACGCATGCTGGACCACGAGAGTGCAGGTGAAGTGGCGCTCATCGAAGAAGGCCTGCTGGCGATTCAGACCATCAACATGGAGTGGAGTCTGATCGACGTGCAGAATTCGGTGCTGCAAGCTTGGACGCAGTGCGTCGAGCTCTGCATGGGTCGCATCGTGGCACAGGCGTTGGAACAAAGCAAGATGAGCGGCATCGAAAAGACCATCATCACTGCGTGGACGCGACTTGCGACGCTGGCGGCCGACGAGGGCCGGGAAGGCGACTTTATGCGCGGCGTGCATGCGATGCGAATGGCGCTGCTGACCAAGCTGATGGAGCTGGCCTGGGGGCATCGCCGCAGCATGGAATCGAGCAGCACGGACCAGGTCGTGCAAGCAGCTACCATTTGCGGCCGCCTTGTCACGCATCCGCACTTCAAGGTGGAGGATAGTCTAAAGGGCACATTACCGCCCGAGTTCCATCGCGAGGTGTTCGAGATGGCACTGGTGTGCATTTCCCGCATTCGCGCGCTGCTTGCGTCGCACACGGCGCTGGCACGGCCCGACGACAAGACGATCGAGAGCCACAAGGCTCTGCATGCAGCCGTCGAGCTGTTCTGCCGCCACGCCACCGAGGCGCTTCGTATCAAGATGGAGTCCGCCCTGCGAGTGTTGCAGACGTCTCGGCACGGCGTCGACCTGCAGAGCCTCGAGGACGACCTCGACATCCTCGTCAGCATCTTTGAGATGACGATCCGGCGCGATGTTGGGGCCGAGACAGGCGTGTGGCTGTCGCACGTGCAGGAGGTGCAGCTTCTGCAGATCGCCTTGAACCTGCTGAGCCGCGCGCCCGTGCTGCAAAACGACGGCACCAACGGTCCCAACAGCGCGCTTCATGTCGCGTTCATGAAGCCGCTTCTGTCGCTGCTGCTGGCCGTGGCATCTCAGCCTTCGTCGGGCGAAGAGCTTGCTCTGCAGGGTGCGGTCAACGCTCTGGCGTCCAACATGATCACGGACGCATTGGAGAACGGCCAAGTGTCGCCGCTTCTGCTGACGGGAGAGTCGAACCCGACGCACGAGTGCTGGCGGATGATGCTGCGCGTCGTCGTCAATCTGATCGACAACATCGGCGCGGGCAACGACAGTGCGAGCTGGCGCGGCGTTAGTTTGCGCTTCGTCGAGACCGATGTCATGGGCTTTGTGCGCGTTTACCAGAGGCAGATTGACCGAGCCCTCAACCTTGGCGAGCTGCAGGCGCGTCTCGAGTCGATGCCGGGTCTCGTGGGTCCTTCGGCCTCGACGGACAACAGCGCCTGGGCTGGTACGACGGTGAATGTGGAGCATCTCGAAGAGATCGAGTTGATCGCGAACCTGCTGTACAGCCTGACTCGCATCGAGAGCGAGCAGCCTGCGCAGTCGCACGCAGCTCACACAGACCGATCGGCTCCTTCGATCGTGCAGCACTTGGTCGAGGCGGTAGCAAGGACGCTTCCGGCCCTGGTGCATTTGCTGCAGCATCCACACGAGCTCAACAGTCTGCTGGGACTCGACTCGGATGGCCAAGTGGAACAAGACCGTGCGGCGTCCAAGATCCGCAGCATCGTGTCGGTGCTCATTGCGAGTCTGTGGAACCACACGCGGTGTGTGCTCGTTCTGTGCCGCGGCGCCGAGTCGTGGCCCGCACCGTCGTCGGGCTGCGCCATCATTCGTCCGACGACGCGAACGAGCACCGTACGCATCGCCACGCTGGGCACGCTGTTGGACCTCAGCTCGTACCTCACCGACCTCGTGCGCAAGAGCAAGATGGCGGGCGAGGAGAAGGCGGCGTGCGCGGCGACGCTGGAGCAGACGCTTGGTCTGGCGGCGAGCCAGGCGGCCATCTGGGCCAGCGGCAAGTCCAAGGCCGAGGAGCATGCAAAACTCGAGCATATGGCGAGGCAGGAGCTCGAGTCCGGCTTGTCGCGCGATTTGGTCTCGGCGCTCAGGGCTGCCGATGAAGTGGCGGGCGGAAAAGGCGGGCTCTTTGCACTTGTGCAGGCGTTTGTAGAGTCCAAGCTTACCGGCTCGCACTTCTGAGCCCGCTATGAATGCATTTGTTGATCGAGCCAGAATGTTGTTTCCGCGGTTGACGACGATGAGCGTGGTCGTGGGAGCGGAGTGTGGGGATGGTGGCGGGGCCAGCCTCCACACATTTTGTGTTGGCTGCAGGGGCCATGTCGCAAATGTGCGGTGTGGGCTTAAGCTGTCAGACACGGCTGTCACGCTTCTTGCCACCACCGTCTTTGCAATGTGGCCGTTGGGTGATCCTGAGCTGTGTTCCGACACACCGCTCGACCTCGTACCGCGTACGTTGAAGCCTTTGGACTGTCGTGCACATTGTGGTCGAGTATGCTTACGACTTTGGCACCGCATCAGACGAGGGGTCGAGGCTAGCTACGCTGTCGTGGGCAGGGGCGCGCAAGATGGCGGTGTTTCTCGACTCGAATCGCCCCCGAGACTCGGTCGAGCACGTAGTCATCCATGTTCACGGTAAAGGTATGTCTTGTGGCCATTCTTGGTGGTTTGAAGTCGGGAACTGACATGCAGGGCGGGTTAAGAGAGGGACGGCGCGGGGGCGTGGCGAGACATGGCGAGTGCGCGTACGCAGCTCACCCCAGCCCAGGCGGCCAAGACGCTCATTGTAGCACCGCAATTTGTACGTCCCCTGCCTCTTTGCGCCGAGTGGAACTCTAGTGGCTGACGTCGGGGGGCTTCAGTTCAACGGTCTGGACAAGGACAGGTTTGGCCACACTCAGCCGCTGGTATGGAAAGCCAACACGGTAAGCCAACCCTCCTTCCACTCGCCTTTGTCACATTCAGCTCGTATTGAACTGGTTCTTGGATAGTGGGGAGAAGGCGCACCGTCGCAGCGACGCAAGGATAGCGGTCCGGGGGATGTGTCGTCGTTCGAGGCTCTGGACGCCCTCGTCGTGCACTTTTCAACGTACCCCTCGGTGCGCAAGATCACAATGTGTACGTCCGAGCCCACACTTCCCACCTCTGCAAGGTTGATGCTGATGTGCAGGTGCGCGCAATGACAGCTGGGCACAGTTTGGGAGCGCAGCTGGTTCAGCGATACAGCGTGTTGGGTCGCACGCACCGCCGACCGATCACGTATGTTGTGATGAATCCCGCCACGTTTCTGTACCTCACCTCGGATCGACCCGGTCCAGCCTGTCCAGTAAGTGCGCTTTCCCTCGTCTACTCTTGCATGCAGCTATGATTGCTGATCTCGATGACGCGGTCGACGTAGGATATGGACGTGTACAAGTGTAAGACGTTACGCTCGTTTGGGCTCGCACGGACTGTGTACTGACATGCCAAGTGCACAGATGGACTGGAAGGTGTCGAGTCGGCGCTGTCATGCTACGGTGGTGTTGCGGATCGCACCGAGCTTGTGCGACGAGTGCTCGCCGAGCGCGAGGTGCACTTTCTGCATGCCGAGGCAGATGTAGGCGTTGGAGACGACCGCCCACCAGCACTGGCTCAAGGTAAGCCTTTTGCATCTCGTCGTTCGAAACGAAGGAACAATTGCTGATGTTTGGGCCGAGTAGGCGCCAATCGGCTCGAGCGCGCACGCCACTACCAGGCGCACCTCAACGAGCTGGCCAAGCAAGCACGACTGTCACCCAAATGGACGGTCGATTGGATCCCACACGTCACTCACGACGCATTCGCCATGTAAGCATCCCCACTCCCCGCCCTACACGCCCATCCGACCCGGCCATTTGATCTGACTCGCACCTTGGACCCGAGCAGGACAACATCGCGCGCTGCCATGACACGAATCTTCAACCCTGCGTGACAAAAAGCAATGGCATTGCATCACGCGCTGAACTTGACCACCGCTGCAAGTGTGAATGGGAGTCGTGCATCTGTCACCATGATCTCGTCGCCCTCTGTGCACAAGTCTGCAATGCTCTTTTCAAGATTGGGCCTTGTGGCTTCTTCGATCTGTTTCGGCGCCTGAAAGTAGAGCGGTCTGCCTTGTATCGCGAGCGAGGGTTTGGTGAGCTGCAGATCCGGCATCTCGCCCAGCCTGTCGATGAGATCCTGCAGCGTATCGTGCTTTGCAAACGTGAGCGTGCGCGATTCACCGCCGCAGACGGGGCAGTCTGGCCTCTTTTCGTGCTCGAACGTGTAGGTGTAGACGCTGTCGTTGCCGGTGACCATCATGTAGTTGTTGAGGAAGGGTGCTGCGGTGGTGGCGATCTTGAAGGCTTCGAGCACGCACGCCGCTGCCACGATCGCATTGGTGGAGGCGATGGCGGGGATGATGTTCTTGACCACCCCTTGCGTGAGCGTCCATGTGACGCCCGTGATTCCGAACGAGTGCGCTCTCGCAGCTGCCTGGTCATAGAGCCACTGGATATGGTCCGGATTGTCGTTGTCTAACTTGGTGTCGGGAAAGACACGCGGCCATTCGAGTACGCTGGCCCACTCGATGCAGTGTTCCGGCAAGCGCGGGGTATTTGCAATGGTGCAGATCGGGTAGGTGGTCTGCCTACTGAGCATATCCAAGCTACACTCGTAGCACGACGTGATCGTGGGCAGGATGACTCTCGCTTGACCCTTGAACCCTTCGGTTCCGCCGTCGATGAGCGGCTTGAGCGAGTCAGGATTCTCTTCATCCACCATGTTCACCAGGGTCGCATTGATCCACCTCCTCGCCTCGACCGAGTCGAGCCCGCAAATGACGAGGTTGAATTGCAAGTAGTATTGCTCGTCCTTGTCCTGGATCTTGCCGTGGTACGGCGTGATGTCGACACCGGGTACACGACGGCGCACAAAATCGGCGGCAACCTCTGCCTTTGGTCTGCCGACATCAGCTTCGCGAAAGAGGAACTGGCGATTGAGGTTGGAGACGTCGATGGTATCCATGTCGATGATGTGGATGTTGTGGAATCCGCTGAGCGCGAGGTTGGCGAGGATCTCGCAGCCAAGGCCGCCTGCGCCGATGACGAGGATCTTGCACTGGGTGCGGAGAAAGTTCTTGACGGTGGCACCGGCCTGGAAGGAGTCATCGGTGGCAGGCCCGGGCTTGTCGAGCAGCCGGTCGACGTGCTGATATCTGGCGGGCGAGTGAAGCATGGTGCCCGGCACGCGAGCGAGCGAGGATGGTCTTGGTGAGAAGCAAAAGTTGAGCTCGAAGCTCATGCACAGGTGTTGGAGCGGCTGAGTCGAGCGGAATTTGTGGTGGAGGTCAGGGTCCGTGCAGAGTCGACGGTCTAACACGAAGTCGAATTTGTTAGGTCGGTCACTGCAGCATCTTTGTGCTGGGAACTGTGTAAAACGTGTGATCTCCCGATGGCGATCGACTGACGATGGCTTCGGGCGGAGATGCAGTGCGGACCGCTGTTGATTTGAAGCGGGCTTGTCTTGGCATGTGGGCTGTGGCTGTCAGGGTCCGCGGGTCAGAGAGGAGTCGCGGGCCCAATCGACGCGAGACTGTCGATCGCGGCTACATTGGCTTGGCACGGGGCCGCGGGGGGGGATCTGGCGCCAAGGCTTTTTTTCCTGGGAGGCGTGGAATGAGATTGAGGTGGTGGCTCACGCGGCGCCAAAACAAGGTGATTGTGCAGCCGGCTCGTCGCCTGTGCCGTGTGAGGGGCAGGCAATCACGCGCTCACATGGGATTGCTGCTCCGACGATTGACTTTTGACCGAGGCGTTGTGCTGGCGGAGCATCCGAGCCTGCAGCCTGGGTCGGGAGCGGAAAGCTTCCAACGAAGCGCGTGTGCAGATGGATGCAGCCGCCGTCAAGAGACGCGGGCCCGACAGCTACGCCACGACATGCGGTGGGTGCATTTCGGATAATAAATACGACATTGTTCGGGCTTCTTTTTTTATTGCATTTTAGCAAACGCATTCCAAACTGGCGACGATCTTGCGGCACCTCCGAGCATTCGGGCCAGGGCCGACACGGATATGCGGACGAGAGAAGGAAGCTGCCGAGCATAGCACGCGGTCGGGCGGAATGCTACCACAGGGTCCCTGCGGAACACACTCGCAGCGGCCGAAAGAGTCTGCCGACGCTGCCGTTCTCTCAGACTGGCATTTTCAGTGTGGAACGCGGAGTTCCGCGACTGCCAGGGAAAAAAAGAGGAGAAACCAGGGCGGCTGCGAGCTGCGTCGTAGCTGCGCCAGTGCATCATGGCGACGTGATTTGAGTTTGCACGCACCCAATCAAGCTTTCAACGGCGCTCATCCAGGCACAAGTGCATCTGTCTGCAGGGGGAGGGAGCCGTACAGCGTCGTGGCTGCCGTCTGCAGTGCATCACAGCCCGGTGTACCGCATATGACAGCACGACTCGCTTCTATGTCATTTCGACGTGCGGGGCGCACGCCGCCAGATGAAGAAACAGCATCAGCAGCACCAGCAACGGGCTCGGAGCGACTCACCACTTGCGGGGTGGCGTGGATCGTGTGGGTCTGGCCGAAGATGGATTTTTGGGCGACTGCCGGCTGAGCGCGCGTGATGGGGGCGCCGACCGCGTTGGGAGCGGTTCTGAGAATCGACGACTGTTCGTCTCGCCTAAAATGTGGAAATCTCGCTTAGGGCTGAGCGACAGGCCGATTCATACACGAGCGGAAATCGCACAGCAGCATCGAACTGCGTCGCACGGCGTCGCACTCTGCATCGCACTCTGCATCGCACTCCCGCGTGATCACGCATTGTTTTCCACCAGCTGACAGACACGACGAAGTGGCGTTAGCGTCGCGCTGGGATGCGCTCGGAATGCTTCCGATGCTGCCTTCTGCTCTGGGCTTGGCAGGCATGGAAGGCAGCGTGTATTCTGGCGGCGGCGGCGCTTCTGCGACCAGTGGAACCGGGATCGACACGCGCCCAGTTCATATTTTTCGAGCAGCATCGGAGCAGCACCGACGACGTCGACGCGCTTGCAATTTGCTGACCAAGTGCAGAAACCCCTGTCTGTCATGATGGCTGTCGGACCACCCTGGTTTTTGTATTTTTTTTTTTTTAATGTGGTCGCCTTGCCCAGCCGCTGCACTTTCCATTGGAAGTGGCTGCTGCTGCTGCTGTTTTGCTGCACGCCACTTTACTTAGCTGCCCTTTTCCTCTCGGCTGCTCGGCTGCAGCAGACGCTGTCGGCACTCCGCCGTGTTGACAAGCGTCGCTGCTGAATCGTTTGGGCGTGCGCCCCTCTCCGCCATTGTTGTGAGCCTTGCCTTGCCCTGGCCTAGCCTCGCCTCGCCTCGCCTCGCCTCGCCTCACCTCAGAATCGGCTGCCCCGCCTCGGCCCGCCCGTTGGCTGAAGGAGGCCGCTGTGTGCCGTGTGCGAAATGCTGCAGCTGCTGTCGCCCAACCATCGGCTCGACGAACTCAGCTGCCCACAGTCTGTGTATGCTTGCTCCCTTGCTCGCCTCTCTCGGCTGCCCTCGTCTCCGCTGCCGCCGCCGCCGTTTGGAGCTCGAAAAGCGAGCCATGGCTGGCTGTGCCAAGCCTTTCCCTGCGCCTCGCTCCTCCTCGCTCCGCCTCCTCGAGCTCCCGTCTCCCCCTCGCTACCGGCGCCCCTCTTCCGACCTCGACTGACTCGCTTCCGACTGCGCCCCCCCTCCATCTTGACCCTCCATCTCCCTCCCTCCCTCTTCATCCTCCTCAACTACCCTCACCTCCTCCCCCTCTTTTTGGCGTCTCCTCCTCTCGGCTTGCTTCTATACATATCGCACGATCGCATCTCATCGCAACCACCATCGCAACGTTTGTCGACCGTCCTCAATTCGCGTACACACATCTCCCTTCTCGCCCTCGCGCGGCTCGTAGAATAGATTCATCATGCCGCGCCCAACTTCACAACCGCCCAACTCGAGCGCTTCCGCTTACTACAGCCCCGACCCCATGTCCCCCACCTTTTCGCCACCAGGCGAGTACACCGAGTTCCAGACCCTCCGTCCAGGCACTCCGGGCTCCTTTGGTCGCTACTCGGTCACCAGCTCCAACTTTGAAAAGTACGACCGCGATGGCGCGCAAACCCCGCAAGCCCAAGGCCTCCTCGCCTCCGGCGAACGCTCCAGCACCTACTACTTCAACAAGGAGGGCGGCGCCGCTGCAGGTGCCACCGGCGCAGCAGCAGGCTTCCACCAATACCAGGGTCGTCGCGGCCAGGGATACAACCCGGCCAACAACGCCGCACTCGAGGGCGGATACTCGACCGCAAAGCGCCCCAACTTCATCCGACGCAGGCCCATCCTCTTCTGCGCCCTCGTCCTCCTCGTCCTCATCGCAGCAGGCGTAGGCGCAGGCGTCGGCATCACACAGTCCAACAAGTCGAGTAACAAGAATCTCTCGGCACAAAACGCCAGCTCCGGCTCCAAGAGCGGCGCTTCCCCCTCCTCCTCGGCCTCGGCCTCGGCCTCCGCCGCCTCCCCCTCCTCTTCCAGCGACGCAGGCAGCAACCGCGGCAGCAGCACCCCCGCCGCACCCAAGATCACCCCCTTCGCACGCTGGTCCTGGACCGACGTAAACACAAAGGCCTTCGGCGTCAGCCTCGGCTCCTGGCTCGTCCTCGAAAGGTGGCAGCTCGAGGACTGGATGGTTCAGCAGGGCGGTCCCAACGCCTGGGACGAGTTCCGCTTCACCCAGAACCTCGGCACCCGCGCCGCCTCGGTCCTCCAGGACCACCAGAACTCGTGGGTCTCCGAGTCCGACATGGACACGCTCCAGAACGCCGGCGTCAACCTCATCCGCATCCCCATCCCCTTCTGGGCCTTCATCCCCACCGTCTCGGGCGAGCCCTACGTAACCACCGGCTACGTCGACCAGCTCAACAAGATGCTCCAGTGGTGCTACAACCGCGGCATGTACGTCATGCTCGACCTCCACGCCATGCCCGGCTCCCAAAACGGCGACCAGTCCTCCGGTCACAACACCACCAACATCCAGTGGTTCGAACAGGCCAACCAGGATCGCTCCGACACCTTCCTCAAGAACGTCCTCGACTGGGCCACCTCGAGCAACTACAGCTCCATCATCAACTCGATCGGCCCCGTCAACGAACCGCGCATCGTCAACGACAACTGGGCGCTCAACCAGACGCGCTTCCAGATCGCACAGGCCTACTACGAGCGCAGCTACGCCACGTGCCAAAAGTACAACATGCCCATGCTCTTCCACAACGGCTTTGCCCCCGGCACCGTCCAGGACAAGATGAACCTCTGGAAGCCCTTTGTGCAGGGCAAGGACCCCAACATGCTCATCTACGAGGATCACCCGTACCCCGGCTGGTTCCAGGTGCCCGAGCCGGGCGCCGACGCCATCCAGACCTCGGTGTGCGAGTATGGCGCGGCGAGCAGCTCGTTTGGCGTTCCCATCGTCATGGGCGAGTTTTCGGGCATCAACAACCTCAACTCGACCAGCTATTCGCAAACCTACCTCCAGATGCAGCTTGCCACCTACGGCTGGTCGGCCGGTTCGGTGTTTTGGAACTTCAAGGCCAACAAGTCGCAGACGCAGATCCTGGCGCTCGCCGACAACCTCATGGAGCTCTACTCGTTTGTCGACATCCTCGGCAACAACTACATGCCCAACCCGGGCAAGGGCGGCAACGTGCGCAACTTTTACGCCAACCTCCCCAACCCTTGCGGCGGATTCCAGACGTTTGGCTGGAACAACCCCGTGCAATAGTCGCTCTCTTTTTCACAGTCGTTTGCATGACCCCCACCTGGACAATCGTTTCTTTTTATTTTTGCTCGTTTTGCGCGCTCAATGCAGTTGTTTTTCTTTGGCAGGATCGCGCGTGGCATTGTGGCAGAGTGGTGCAGAGGTGCAGTGTACGAGTCAGGCTTGACAGAGCGAGTGTGCACGTTGGAGCGAGGAAGAAGGAGGGGAACACGGGGATTGAAGAGGTGTGGAATGGGTGGGCGAAGGCGAGTGGAGGGGGAAGAGCGGGATCACCTCTGGAAGGGGATGTCGTTGGTGACTTCCTGGAGCTTGTCGTACAGCACGGCCCTTCTGTTTCCGAACGCATCCTTGACGAGCGCACGTGCATGGTCGGCGGCCTCCCTCTCGTTGAGTTCGGGCTTGAACCTGTCCCTCAGCCTGTGAATCGTAGGCATGCCTTTGAAACTGGGCAATTCGGTGCCGAGCATCAACTTGCAAGTGTCGACGATTTCGTCGCAGAACGGACGGGCTGCCAGGAAGGCCTTGACGACGAGCTCTTCGAACATATTGTAGCCCTGCGAGCCGGCTCCGCCCATCACATCGATCATCTCGTGGCTGAGCTTGAACGAATACGGCTCGAAACGCATTCCACCGGGTCCAATGTCAAAGAGGAATCCAAAGTCAATGTGAACCAGATGACCGTCGCCGTCGATCATCATGTTGCCGTTGTGTCGATCGCGAATCTGGAGGATGTGGCACACCACCGAATACGCCGCCATGGACTGGATAAAGTTGATGCGCGCGCGCTGGAAAGCCACACTGTCCGGACTACCGTACTTGCCGATAAAGAAGGTGAGCAGGTGGTTGATCTTGGCGCGTCCCATCTCGTCGCGCGACGTGGCGTTGGGCACCACGTCGATCACACCGCAGCCCGGACCCGTGGCAGTGACGCGGTACGGGTTGAGGTACAAGTCGATGCCCACGGTGGTGTAGACGTTTTTGAACATGGCAATCACCTGCAGCGCCAGCACGTCCTGCCTGCAGTCGTCGCCCACCTTGAAGATGGCCGCCTGCCACACGTCCACGCCCGTCTTCTTGGGCGGCGTGTTCTCGTCGCCCTCGTCGCCCGGCTTGACGATCTCGCGGTGCACCTTGAACGTCGCCATGAACGGAGCCTTTGCATGCGACTGCAGCGGCCTTCCAGACTTGCGATCCAGATCCACCACCACACCATCCGCATTCGACGGCAGATACACTCCCGCATCCACCTGGATCTTGGCCATCTCCTCGTCGATCTTGGCCTTCTTCTCCGGCTTGCTCTTCTTGATGTACGGCTTGAGCTTGCCCGAGATGCTCGTCACCTCGTTGAAGAAGCCAAACTCGCGCTCGTAGAACTTCTGCGCCTCGCCCGAGAGCGCGTGGACAATGTTGTCCACCATGCGGTCGAGCGTCGGCTTCATCGAGTCCTCCTCCTCGGCGTTGTCGTCCTTGTAGCTGTTGGCCTTCATGTTCCAGATGATCTGGTGGCAGAACAGCTGCGAGATCTTGCTCGTCTCAAAGATAAACTGTTCCACATATCCGTACGCATCCGTGCGCAGCGCCTGCACCACCTGCGGCACGTAGAAGAACGTCAGCTCGACCGGATGCTGTTCGAGCGCACGCATCGCGTACTGCAAGATCGACGGGTGGTTTTCGTAGTCCGGCTGGAACAGGTCGATGGCCTCGACGGGCGACACGGCCGCCCAGTAGCCCAGCCACTTGAGATCCGCACCCTCCTTCTTGGCCAGCTTCAGGTGGTCCTCCAACAGGTACTTGAGCGCACCGGGCACATCCACCGTCTTGTACGGCTGGCTGCGCACCATCCTTCCGAGCGCCGCCTTGAGCGCCTTGGACTGGAATCGCGATCCGAGCTGCACCGCCGTGACGGGGCTGATGCGCCACGCGGTCTCGACCATGCTGCCCCACGTCGCCTCGGTCATCGACTTGGTCAGCGCGCCCGCAAAGTCGCTGCCGCGCGCCGGCGCATTGAGCGGATTGGCCCACACGGACAGACGCGACACCTCGTTCTCCACCAGCAGCTGGAGCAGCCTTTTCTTGTCGTCGAACGACCTGCTCGCCTCGGCCACCGTCAGGCCGCCGGGCAGTCGCACCGCCGACAGCGTGGGCGGGAAGCTCGTCACGTGCTGGTCTGCACGCACCGCATCGCGCTGCAGCAGCTCGAGCGTCTCCTGCATCACCTGCATGTCGGCGCTCAGCTGCAGCCTGTTGCCGCCAAACGACCACTGTGGCGAGCTGGCGAACCAGCCGAGTCCGAGCTTGTACAGCGCGTCGAGCAGCTGGTGCTCCACGAGCCCTTCGAGTCGGCTCGTCTGGATCACGCGCAGGCCAAAGTTGAGCAGCGTGAAGCGCACCTCCCTCGCGAGCGGATGGGTGCTCATGCGCTCGGCCGCCGCGCCCGTGTGCTGGATCAAGCGCACGAGCGCGAGCACCATGGTGGGATCGCGGTATCTGAACGCCTGGAACCTGCTCGAGATGAGGTGCACCAGCGTGAGGTGCGGCGTGAACAGCTTAGCCGCCTGCTCCTGCTCGGCGGTGATCTCCTCGCGGTTGAACGCGCCCATCTCAGTCTTGCGCAGGAACGGATGCTTGGTGGATAGGCTCGAGGAGAAGACGCCCTTGCGCGCACGCGCGCTCATCGCCCAGCCGATGGTGAGCTCGACCATGATCTTGGTCTCCACCTCGGGGCGTGCGCCGATGACCCACGTCCACACCTGGCACGCCGTCGAGATCGCCTCGGGCGTAAACACGAGGAAGGGGATCGAGACGATAAAGTGGAGCAGCTCATAGTCCGGTTCGGGCAGCGCCACCACGAGCGCCGCCGTGCGGTACAGCAGACGGCGCAGCTCGGCGAACGGCAGCACCTTGCGCTTGACGCTCACGTCGTTGGAGAGCGCCGCGAGCTGGGCGCGGCACGCCGCGACGCTGGCGGGCGACATGGTGTTGGTCGGATCCTTGGACAGCTCGACGAGGCCCTTGGTGAGCGCGAGGTGGATGCCCGTCATCTCGCCGAGGTACGTGTTCTTGGCCGACAGCTCGCCGATGAACGAGCTGCTCGCGTCTGAGCGCCAGCCGCCGAGCTGAGGCAGCAGCCTCTCCTTGCGCGCCGACACGGGCATGCTGCGAGCATACTCGAGCGCCACGCTCTTGCCGAGCTCGCTGCGGTCCGGCAGGATGGAATCGTCAAACGTGCCCAGGTATCGCTCGAGGATGCCCTGCAGCTCAAGCGGCGCGAGCGCCATGACGAGCGAGAGGTACTCGCGCGACTTTGCGAGGAACTGCGTCAGGATCTCGTTCCTCTGCGCATACGAGTCCGAGAGGTCAAACTCGACGTTGGCGCGCTCCGAGACATAGTGGTACTGGGGCGCATACTCGTCCTTGTACTCCGCCTCGCATCCGTCGCGGAGGAGCGTGAGCACCTCGAGCATGGTGGTCACCACGTCCTGGTCGCACAGCAGCGAGGGGAGCGCATACACGAGCTTGTTGAGGATGCTCTGCGCCACCTGGCGCACCTTTGCGACGCGGTGGCAGCAACCGAGCATGAGGTTCTTGACCTCGCTCGAGACGCGCGGGTCGAGCGAGTGCGCATTCACCTGCGTGGCCAGGTCGCGAATGAAAAAGTCGATCACCTTGTCGGCGATCGCCTGCATGGCGCCGACGAGCGCGCTGTTGTTGAGGCCCTCGTTGGTGAAGTAGGAGAGCACCATCGACGGTCGGCCGCTGCGGCTGCGCAGACACTCGAGATCGTAGATGGTCGAGAGGAACGTCACCTGCGCATAGCTGAAGGTGCGGATCTCGGAGGCGTGCGTCGGGATGACGGCGCCCAGCGCCTTGCGCTGCGAGTCGAGCGTCTGATTGGAAAACTCGCGCTTGAGCACCGAGTTGTACTCGAGGTCGCTCTCGAGGTAGTTGTGCGCCGTCTCGGGCACCAGCGTGGGCGTCTTGAGCGAGATGGAGCTGAGCGAGCGACCCACGATTTCGGCCTGCGCCTGTGCCGCCGAAGCCGGAGGCGCGAGCGCGCTGCCGTCGGCGGCGACGCTGGTGCGGATGTTGCTGGGCGAGGCGAAACCGAACAGCACCGAGAGGAACCACATATTGCGGAAGAGCGAGACCATCTCGGTGGTGGGCTGCACCTCGGGATGGATGTCCTTATGCTCGAGTACAGCGGCGATGGCCGGGAGGAGCGTGGCGAGATCGGTGTTGAGCTCGGCGAGTTCCTCTGCGCTGCTCTTGCCCGAGGTGGCGACGGTCTGCAGCTGCATGCCCTTTTCGGCAAAGAGCTGAAGCAGCTCGATGAGGAAGATCTCCTTGCGTCCGCCCGAAGCTTGGTTCTCCTCGGCTGCCGACGAGTCGCGCTCGTCGCGCTCGTCCAGCCTACCGAGGCCACGGGCGAGCTTGAGCTGCGCAGACTCGACGGCGACGGCGGCCCTGCGGCTGGCGCCGCCCTGCAGGGCGTTCCTCGAGGTGGCGGAGAGCGCGCGGACGACATCGACGTACGCCGACCTGGGACCCGCGAGGGCGAGGGGCACGACGTTGTCGAGGATGGCTGCCTCTGCCGAGACATCGGCATTGCGAAGTCGCTGGAGGAGCATCGAGATGGTGAGCGCGGTGACGTCTGGCTTGCCCACCTCGAGCGCGAGGCGCGAGATGACGGTGATGGTGCTGAGGTTGATGAGCTTGCGCTGTTCCTCGGAGCGAGCGGCGATGTTGGCCTGCGAGCCCGAGAGGGGCATGCCGTTGACATGGTCGCGGGCCGTGACGGCGCGCGAGGCTCCGCTGCGGACCGATACACCGCTACCAGCCACGCCACCGACACCGAGCCCGCCTGGGGTGTCTCTGCCGAG
This sequence comes from Moesziomyces parantarcticus, assembly GCA_023212605.1. Taxonomy (NCBI): domain Eukaryota; kingdom Fungi; phylum Basidiomycota; class Ustilaginomycetes; order Ustilaginales; family Ustilaginaceae; genus Moesziomyces; species Moesziomyces parantarcticus. The sequence goes on along the minus strand of JALCCF010000040.1, from coordinate 112,192 downwards.
GTAGTTTAGCAAGTTGTACATGGTGGAGACGACGAGATCGTCGCCGGGCGCGATTGTGACGCACGAGGCGAGGCATCGCGCGGCGGCGAGCAGCACGGGAGCGCTGGCGCCTGTGGCGGTGGGGAGGAAGATGGGGAGGGGCGAGGTGACAAAGTGGCGCAGCACACGCGTCATGGGGAGCGCGAGGTTGGAGCTGTTGCGCACGAGGAGGCCGACGCTCTGCAGCGCGGCGCCCTGGACGCGCGGGTCAAAGAGCGGCGCGCTCTCGCTGAGCAGCGAGCGGATGCGGACAAAGACGTTGGCGTCGATGTTGGCGCCGCTGGCGACGCTGCGTGCGACCGAGCAGAGCGCCGAGAGCTTGAGCGACTCTGCGAGGATCTCGGGCACGTGCAGCTCGGGCACGATCTCGATGCTCCTGACGCCTTCGCTGAGGAGGAAGCGCTGGACGTCGTGGAAGCTGCGGTTGCTGGCGCGCAGGACGGCATACAGAGTCTCGTCGAGGTCCTCGAGCGTGGCCGTGGAAGCGTGGGCGGGAGAGGTGCCACCACCAAAGGCGGCCGACTTGTTGGTGGCGGAGCCGATGATGGGCACGGCCGACAGGATGCTGGCGGCAGCACCGGCAGGCTGGGCCGAGCCGTTGGCGTTGGTGTGGCCGTTGGCGTTGGCAGCGTGGCCGGTGGTCGACGTTTTGGCCAGGTCGGGCTGGACGGCGTAGCGGAGGAGCGAGTCCCAAGCCTTCTTGGTGGCGCTGGTAGCGAGGACGGCGCGCGAGTGCTTGTGTTCGACGTCGTCGTTCCACTTGTCCGAGTCGAGATCGAAGCGGTCCGCCTGGGACTGACGGCTGGGGTCGATGCGGTCGAGGTCGAGGCCGAGCTTCTGGAAGTCGGAGAAGTCCTTGATGGGCGGACGGGCGCCCATGGCGAGGGCCTGGGTGAGCGCAATCTCGAGCACGTCGATGGCTGCGAGCAGGAGGTAGTGGCCGGAGATGGGCACGCCGGCGGAGCGGTAGCGTGCGAGCAGAGAGAGGCGGTAGTCGTGCGCGTCCTGTGCGGCGGGCGAAGCGTTGTCAAAGGTGAATCCGCCTTCGGGACCGACGACATCGGCGTCTTCATCCTCGTCGCCCGAGAAGAAGGTGTCTACGCTGGCCTCGGACTGGTCGTCGGTGGGGCGGACGGTTGCGAGCTTGGGCGCGCGGCGGGTGGCACGCCCGGCCTGCTGACGGATGGGAGCCTGGTCGTCGAGCAGCAGGAGGGCATCGTTGAGCCTCCTCACGGACTGGGTGGAGGTGATGAGCGGGGTGAGCACGTGGGCAAGACGAGCAAACTCGTGGAGCCTCCAGCCAAAGGAGGTGGTGGCGATGGCGCGGTAGAGACCGTTGAAGAGCGGGGCGAGCTTGACGACGACGGTGTGTGCGTCGCCTGCCGTGGCGCCGAGCGCATCTGCGAGCTTGCTGGCGAGGTCGAAGATGGCGTCGAGGCAGCGAGCGCGGTGGTGGGGCGCATTGATGGAGATGGTGAGGAAGCTCGAGACGAGAGCGTAGGCGAGCTGGTCGGGGAGCGGGTGGGTGGCCCAGCTCATGTCCTGATCAAAGTCGAGGAGGGTGAGCTGGCGGAGGAGGTGCTCGATGTCGTCGAGGACGGGAAGGAGGTGTTCATCGTTCTTGATGTCGGTGGTGTGTTCGGTGGAGCGAGAAGCCGAGGAGATGGAAGAGGCAAAGAGGGCGAGGCTGATCTGGGTCCTTGCAGCTTGGGCAGAGAGGAAAGGGTTGGAGGAGGTGGTGACCTTGCTGGTGGTGGCCGAGTTGGCAAAGAGGGAGCGTACGTGCGAGCGCGCCGAAGGGACGTTGGCGATGTCGTCGGCGAGGTTGAGCGCGAGGCTGTCGAGGATGAGCTGGTGGGTGGGCAAGTCGAGCGCGTCCATGATGGGCAAGCTCGACGATGATTGTCAATGTTGAGACGATGGTGGTAAACGGTCGTCGTCGTCGAGAAACAAGGAGCAGCGTGTGTGCGAGTGGGTTCGAGTGCGGGGGAGGAGGGACGTGCGTTTGTGTGCCGCCGTCCGCTCGCAGAGTTCAGTTAGAGTGACGTTTACCCTTTTCGTTTGCGTTGGGCGTGAAAGCGGCTCGAAAGTGTACATTTGAGCTGAAATCCTCAATTTTATCCCCGCTTTTTGGTGCGTGAAATGGCGGAAATGCACCCAATTCTGGAGCCGCCGCCGCCGCCGCCGCCGCTCCACACTCACTAATGACAACTCTTTCTTCTTGTTGCAGGCAGCATACGCCCCCGACCCTATTCTAATCTAGAGGGACTCGCGTGTTGCACGCCAGCATGTGCATGGCAAGCCAGTGTATGCATGGTGAGAGAAGCTATATACACTGGAGCGCACAACGACGTTGAAGGCGATCAGCACTTGCACGCCGAGCCGTCTTCCATGGTGGTCTGTGCTGGTGCGGCGGTCACGTCAATGTCTGTCGCGAACGTCCAGGTTGAGTGCAAGTCAGCATGGTGTCGGCTTTCATCCTTTGGTGTCGTCGGTGGGCGAGGATGGCAACTTACTCTTGTTGGCGGTGGCGCCGGCGTTGGCGGCATCTGCATCTTTGTCCATCCCCGGTAGCGCCTGTGCGATCTTCTTGAAGAGCACCTTGACGTTGTGCCCTGCCTTGGCCGACGTCTCGATGAACATGACGTTGAACTCCTGTGCCTTTTGCTCCGCCTCTTCCGTCGTCACTTGTCTGCAGACGCCCAGTCATACCGTGTCAGTGAGTGAGATTGGCAATCGCAGCATGCGTTGGGGCTGCGAGCGCACTTACCTCTTGTCGCTCAGATCCGTCTTGTTGCCAACGAGCACGATGATCACGTCGTTGCCGCGCTCCGCACGCACGTCGTCCACCCATTTCGAAGTGTTTTGGAACGAGGCGCGATCTGTCACAATGCGAGAAAAGTGTCAGCGCTAGCTCTCTTCCTATGAATGCCTCGCAGCAGCCTGTACACTTACTCGTGATATCGTACACCACCACCGCCACCGATGAGTCGCGGATGTACGATGGAATCAACGATCGGAATCGTTCCTGCATACAAACACCGTCCACGTTACGAGATCGAATCGTCATCAGCATTCTGTCCAATGCTCTTGAAGCGTGGAGGCGTGCCACTCACCTGTCCTGCTGTATCCCAGAGCTGCAGCCGCACCGTCCTGTCTTCGAGGTACATGGTTTTGGAGAGAAAGTCGATGCCGATGGTTGCCTGATACGTGTTGTCGAACGTGTCGTACATGAACCGCGTGATCAACGACGTCTTGCCCACCGACTGCTCTCCCAAGAACACCAGCTGTTCATCCCGCGCAAAGGTTCAATCCAGTCAGCCTTCCATCCTCCTCGTACCAAACGCCAAAGCAAACACCTACCTTGAACTTGCGCAGTGGTTGGCCGAACTCGGCCGTGCTTGCGCCTGGTGCGTTCGACATGGCGATCCCGAGGCGGCGTTGCTATCGGACCTAGCTATGTTCGGGTTGAGTGGGGAGACTCGGTGGAATCCAAAAGCGGTGCGGATTGCGATGAGCCGATTCGGACGTGTGCGTGTGTGGGTAGAGTCTGCCCCGAGCGTAGTGTGTATATGCTTTTCGGAGTGGTGGAGTTGCAATGCAAGAGTTGCGTGGGTGGTGTTGGTGTGGTGTTGGTGAGCTGTGAGCTGTGGATGATGATGGTGGCTCGCGTGCATTTGCCCAGCGGTGCGGCTGCTGTGCCTGGAGTGCCTGGAATGGAGTGCCACATGTGTGCCGCCTCGCCTCGCCTCGCCTTGTATCGGTGCTGTGCGTTGGTGCCTCTCGCGCGAGTTGTCTCAAAATTCACACCCCGAATGCGGCGTCCCAGACGTCGCTCTAACACTTTGGATTTCATTTCCACCACCACCCAACGACGACAAACATGCTCAGCCTTCCCTCACTCGACACACAAGGCACAGGCAAAGCGTTAGGGGAATCGGTGACATTGTGATCGTACGCCATCTATGTACGAGGAACCATGAGTGTATCTAGTCTATAAAACGATGCATTTGAGAATGCTCTTTCCTTTTTGGCGAGGCTGGCCTAGGCACGGCTGCTGAGCTCGAGCTCAAAGACTGCCCTTTTCCAGATCGCAGCTGACGTTGCGCGACGTTTTGCGGCTCGAATCCACCGACACGGTGGCGCTGCTGTGCCTGCTGTCGTCCATCTTGGCTTGCTGGCCGGTGGTGAGCACGGGCGTGAACTGAAGCTGGTCCTCCTCCTGGCTCCTTTGGCTGTACCTCTGCTCCAACGAGTCGCCCATCTTCCACACCACCCATGCGCCCCACACCTGCGTCACAGCCAGTCCAGCCGTGCAGATCCAGTACAGCGCATCCCACGCCGTGTAAAGCTCTGCTTGTGCCTTGCGCTGGTACTTGGTCCACATCCAGATCGTTCCCGCGATCGAGGCGAACTTGAACACGATGCTCTGCACGGCTGCGATTCGGAACGTCGTCCTGAGCAGCTTGACGGGTGCCTTGAGTCGGTACATGAACAGCGCGACAAAGGTCGTCTGCTCCGTGGTGGCCTGGAAGATCCACAGGAGGCCCGTGATCACGTACGACGGATCCTGCAGCCGTTCGCACATGACCAACGCCAGGCTCATGGCGAAGCACGTGATGAAGTGGTGCGCAATCATCGGGTACGTCATCCTATACCGGTAGATCAACTCGAACAAGTACAGCGCCGCGATGAGGCAAGCGCATGCGCGAACCATGTTGACCTTCCACAGTGCGAAGCGCAGGCTGATCAACGAGCACACGGACAGCTGCATCGCCACCACCAGCGTCGTGATGAGCAGCTGCAGCACGTACACCACCAGCGTTCGGCGATGCTCCGCCTTGATATCGCGCCACTTTCGCCCCACCATGGATGGCAGCAGCACGTTGTGCAGCATGTTGGCGAGGAAGTAGAGGATGAAGAGCAGCGTCACGAACGCGATCGGAAACGCGTACGGCGTTTCGACGTTCATTCGTTGGTCCGCCATCTTGAGCACCTCGCCCAGCGACTCTGGCGAGAGATGCGAGAGGATAGGTGCGTGCGACATGATGAAAGTGATCGCAGTAATGATTTGGGGAGAGAGAGGGAGAGAGGAGGGGAGAGAAAGGGGAGAGGAGAGTGGGAATGAGGATCTGTACGGAGCACGATCTAGGAAGCGCGCATCATGGCCCTATTATATACCTTGTGCAGCCGCTCTCCAAGCGACAGCTAGGATGACGCTTGGCTTTGCAGGCGAGTCATGCGTGTCCAGCTGACCATTCATGCTGCAAAACCAATACTGTAGCAATGATCATCACATTGGACAGACTTAGTGCAACGCCGTGGGGATAAAGGGATAAAAAGAGCACGCTGCCAAAAGTGACAAGCTGACAAGCAACGGGCTCGGCGGCCTCGTGCATCGGAAGCCACAATAAATCCGATTTTGAGAAACAAATCCGTCTGTGCGGCTCCCGCGCTGGGCAGCGGCGTCGGTATCGACTTTTTCCGGTCCGCTTGTTTGGCAGTCAACTTTTCCTCGGTATCAGCACCTCGGTATCAAGCCCATGTGTTCTCTACCTCGTGCTCGAGGTTTCATGCTGGCCAAGCGAGAGCAGACGACATTGGTCTTGGCGATGCTCACAACCCTGCCCGCTCTCTCTGACATTCCACGTATCGCTATTCGCCATGAAGCCAGGCCGGTTGGTTTTACGTTGTGCCTGAGATGCGAATTGAGGGGCGGAATTCTTCGCTCACCGTGTGCATAGACCTTGGCTCGCATGGACATGCTCAGGTGACTGTCGATCCACGACGCATGCTCGGCACCACTAAAACCGCATATCTGCGATCTCGCTTTTTTCCGTTCCATGCAGACGGTGCATGCTGTCGGGCCAAGGCGGACGCGCGCTGACATGCACCAGGAACATGCACTCAACTCGAGCCTTCTTCTCGTTTCACACTGAAACAGCTGGGCAGCCATGGACAGTCCCAAGGTACTGTATCGGCAGTGGGGCGGGTAAGATGACCGATGCGCGAAGCCCGCTGGGTCAAGCCCGCTGGGTTATCGTGGACAGCGCTGCGAATCGGCGGCAGGCACGCACGGGATGTCGCGGAGCCACAATATTTCCCGCCCCCCTCTTTTCCTCCGCCTTGACAGCAGCAAAGGCGCCCACGCCACGATACGATTCCATTTCCCACCGCCCGCCGGCTCAGCCCGAACTGCATCGCATCTCGCACCTTCCCAAACGCCTATCTCAGACGCACACAAGCCGGTTTCAACATCGGGTTTGCATGCCCGATCGCTGCTCAATTACTCCGCCCCCCTCGAAAGCCACCGCTCCTATCTTTGGCTCCCTCGGTCGGATTGCGTTGCTCCAACCCCACTGCGTTTATCCGTCTCCCCCCCACGCGCTCATATCGGGCTGGCACGCCGATCTCACCACTCGAGGCCTAGCGAAAATGGAAAAAGCTCAAAAAGAAAGATGGAATTTACAGCCAGATCTCAACACCCTTGCAGCCAGGGTCGGCGGGTCATACTCGTCTGCCATGTGCTAGCATCGGAGCTCTACTGCGCCCAGCGCTAGCGACACGAAACGCGAGCCTACTTGTACAGGGCGCGCTTGGCGGCACGCACGACGACGTCGGTGTCGGGGAAGGCGAGCTTCTCGAGGTTCTGGGCGTACGGCGTGGGCACGGCGGCACCCGAGACGCGCTCGACGGGCGCATCGAGGTGGTCAAAGGCAAAGTCGTTGACCGTCGCGGCGATCTCGGCGCCGACCGAGAAGAGCGGGAATCCGGACTCGACGGTGACGATGCGGTTGGTCTTCCTCACCGACTCGAGGATGGTGTCGACGTCCATGGGTGCGATGGTGCGCAGGTTGATCACCTCGGCCTCGACGCCCTCCTCCTTCTTGAGGATCTCGGCGGCCTCCATGGCGTAGTTCATGCCGATCGAGTGCGACACGATGGTGACGTCCTTGCCTGCGCGCTCGATCTTGGCCTTGCCGATGGGGATGGTGAAGTCGTCCGAGAGCGCCTCCTGCGAGATGGCGAACGACTGGCCGTACATGATCTCGTTTTCCAGGAACACCACCGGGTTGGGGTCGCGGATGGCCGACTTGAGCAGACCGCGGCAGTCCTCGGCGGACCAGGGCGAGATGGTCTTGAGGCCGGGGATGGAGCCGTACCATGCGGCGTAATCCTGCGAGTGCTGCGCACCCACACCGGCGGCGGCGCCGTTGGGGCCGCGGAAGACGATGGGGCAAGGCACGTTGCCGCCGGACATGTAGTAGGTCTTTGCGCCCGAGTTGATGACCTGGTCGATGGCCTGCATGGCAAAGTTGAACGTCATGAACTCGCAGATGGGGCGCAGGCCCGAGAGCGCGGCGCCGACGGCGAGACCGGCGAATCCGGACTCGGTGATGGGCGTGTCGATGACGCGCTTCTCGCCAAACTTGTCGAGGAGGCCACGCGTGACCTTGTAGGCGCCGTTGTAGCGCGCCACCTCCTCGCCGAGGATGAAGACCTTGTCGTCGCGCAGCATCTCCTCCTCCATGGCCGAGTTGAGCGCATCACGCACCGTCATCTCCTGGGGCTTGGCATCGGTGGAAGCGTTGCGGCGGGACGAGGAAGGGATGAAGGCGGTGAGTGCGGCGGGGTCGGTGGTGAGGCGCGAGGAGCTGGCGACGGGCTTGGCGAGCGAGGCCTTTTCGAGCAACGCCGACGGCTGCTTGGCAGCGGCCGAGGTGGAGAGCGATCGGATGGCGGATCGGTTGGCGTTGACGCGCGCCAACGCGGCGAAAGCGGAGCGAGCGGCGGCCATGATGGTGACGAACCGGGGGAGGGAGAGGACGAGGAGACGCGGATGCGGAGGGGATGCGATGGTGGTGACGAAACGAGGCGAGACGAGGCGAGACGAGGCGAGACGACGACGACGACGACCGAGCCAAACGTTGCAGCGAGGATTGAGGATTGAGGATTGGGGGCGGGCGGCCATTTGGCAGCACGGCCACTGCGCAGCGCTGCGAAGAAAGAGTTTGAAGGCGCACGATCTGAGCCCACGCGCGCGCACCCTGACCCAAATCCACTCTCACCCTCGCCCACCAAAAAAGAAAAAAATTGGAACAGCGAGAGAGCGCTCGACCGAGAAGCTGCCGCTCCGTTTCTTCTTCGCAGCTTCAAAGCCGTGGAGGAGGCGAACAGAACGGCGAAAAAAAAAAGAGACAGAGACAGAAAAGAAAAAGAAAAAGGTCGCGTCAGGCTGTGGCTCGGTCTTCCGAATTGGACTTTTCTGTATCGATGGGAGCGAGGAAGCAGAGAGGCTGCTGCTCAGGCTGCTGCCCAGGGTGCACGGATACGCGAATCCGCAAAATCGCGTGGGATTTGTATTGGGTTTGTAGCGGCTCCAAAGCGCTCAATTTCACCGGCCGCTTCACTTCTTTCCTCGATTTTTCCCAACAACGCATCCCCAGCAGCAGCATCCACACACACAGTCGGCGCTTGTCCGCCTGTGCTGTGGTGTCGACAGGACCGTCTCGTCCCGATCCGAGGCAGCCGATGGATGCGTCGGTCCAAGCAGGGCCGCGCCAATATTCTAGAAATCAATAACTCGAGGAGGAGCCAAGCGCAGAGACAGGTAGCGCTGGTGCGTTGGTGCAGGTGGTTTATCGATGGGCGCCGAAACGTGGATATCAAATCGGCAGGCGTGTGAGCTAGCGCACTCGACTCCACCGCTTCCATCATCACATATAGTGGAACCGGAATGTTCGACGAGCCATGACGGAGCGGCTCACTCCGTTGGTATCGAGTGCGAGAGTGCAACAAGCGCGGCGAAGAGCAATGGCGCAAGGACGGCGGCGTGCCGGCTGGATCCGCAGGCGTCCATCTCGACCTGGGTTAGGTGTGTTGGGGCAGTTGGGCGTCGCCCAAACGTTGCGCCTCTCTCGGTCGCCAATTTGACCGGCCAAATGTGCGGCTGCAAAAGGGCGCGCGCTGTCCAAACCGAGCGCTTCCGAACGCATCCCATTCCATTCGATCTCACACCGACCTGAGCAAAATCAATATTTCGGATCGTACGATCGACCTCCGTCGGGCGCCGATTCGAACACGCGCTCAAGCGCCAGGCGGCCGACTTTGGGATGGTCTGATCACGCTGGCTCCAAATCGGCAGAGTTGGGCGCTGTAATTTTCAGCGCCTCCTGCAAGCGGAGCCGGCTCGCGCTCTTCGGTCTCTCTCACTCAGCCGCCCGTCGGTCGGTCCGTGTTGGAGGAGCAGCAGACTTGCAGTTGCAGTTGCAGTTGCAGCAGCAGCCAAGCAAAATTCGTGAAATCGTCTCGACCACACCCTCCTCTGCCTCTTCCTCTCTCGCTCCCATCGCCATCTCCGACCACTCACTCGGCCGCCATCATCTCCATCACTCAGCTTCGGCCCGCTTCCGAACGCGCCTATCTGCTCACCTCGCACTCGGGCTCAGCTCTGCACTCTTGAGCCCAACAAAAAGCTGAATCCACAGCACCACGCGCGTCTCGACACTGCACTCCAGCCTCGAGCTCCAGCTCCACCGTCTCGACTCAGCCGCGCTCGCATTCACTCCCGCACGCTCATCCAACCTACACGAAGCAGGAACATACCCACGCTACGCCTTCTCCCGTACCCACGTCCATTGCATTCGCACCGCTAAACACACATACAGTCGTCACAGCCTCCACAGCCAAGATGAGTGAGTTCTTACCCGCCTCTGCTACCTATCGCCCTGCTCGCGCTGACATCACCCCTCCTTCCCCTCCGCTCGCAGTGGACGATCTCACCGAGGCGAGCAGCGACTACGTGCCCAACTCGTGGGTCACCTGGTTCCTCGCCACCAAGGGCAACGAGTACTTTTGCGAGGTCGACGAAGACTACATCCTCGACCGCTTCAACCTCACTGGCCTCAATGCAGAGGTGCAGCACTATCCCCAGGCGCTCGACCTCATCACCGACTCGCTCGAGGACGATCTCTCGGACTCCATCCGTGACTCGGTCGAGGCGCAGGCAAAGCTCCTCTACGGCCTCGTCCACGCTCGCTACATCATCACCACCCGCGGCCTCGGAAAGATGCTCGAAAAGTACAAGCGCGCCGACTTTGGCCGCTGCCCACGCGTCCTCTGCTGGCAGCAGCCCCTCCTCCCCGTCGGCCTCAGCGACAACCCCTTCCAAAAGGCCGTCAAGCTCTTCTGCCCGCGCTGCGAAGACATCTACTCGCCAAAGAGCTCCAGACACGGCACCATCGACGGCGCCTTCTTCGGCAGCACCTTCCCGCACATGCTCTTCATGGTCTACCCCACCGTCATCCCCTCCAAATCCCCCACCGCTCCTTCCCCCTTCCTACTCAGCGGCTCCCAACAACATCGAGCCGACGCACGCGCGCAGGCCGAGCACGCCGACGTCGACGATTCCATCATGTCCGTCCCCGGCGGCGGCGCCGGTAATGGATCGTCGTTGCCTGGCGGCGCCGCGCCGTCTTCATCCGCAGCCGCAGCCGCTGCCGGCAGTGCCGCGGTCGGCGGCAGCACCAATGCTACGCCCGCCAACTCGACCGCCGCTGCGGCCGCCAAGGTGGAGCGCTACCGTCCGCGCATCTTTGGCTTCCCCGTGCACGAGACGAGCAAGCTTCAAAAGTGGCAGGACAAGGTGCGCGACCAGCAGATCGAGCGCCTCGAAAAGGTAGAGGCCGCAGGCGGGATCGCCACTCCGGGCGCAGCCGCCTTCTTCCGCAAAGCAGCCCCCGCTGCCACACCAGCAGCAGACGTGACAGACGCGGCGCCAGCAGCAGCAGCAGTGACGCCGGCACAAGCAGCAGGATCGGACGCAGGCACAGGCACAGGCGCAGGCGCAGCTTCCACATCGGCTCCACCACCAGCACCCGCCACTGCTACGGCGACTGCCGCCGCACCAGAACCCGCACCGGCCGCATCCGCAACGGCGCCAAAGGCACGATCTTGAGAGCGCGCCTTTTCTTCATCCCCTTCTGCATTTGCACACGTGAGCTTTGCAACGCACACCCTGCACACACATGTTCCATCCCACCTCCCCTTTTCACGGCTCTTATACCAATGATGACCCTCTTATTTCCTTTGGGTCACTTTTACACAGATTGCGAGATATTATTCCTATGGAGCTGTTTGGGCGTCGAGGGACATTTCAGAGCGGGGTGGAAGTGACGATGAGCGCGACGAGTTTGCGCATGTCCTCGGCACGCGCTGCGCCGGCTTCGAGCACTTCGGCGTGGTTGGCGGCTTCGGCCGTGTCCTGCTGCAGCGTCTGCTGGACGGCGTCTTCTGCCTTGGGGCCGCCCTTGGCTTCGGCGGCGAGCGCGGCCTCAAAGTCAAAGTACGGTTTGAGCACCACCTTGTTGGTGATGAGCGAGATGGCGAGCACCTTGATGCCCGCATGCGCGGCGGCGATGACTTCGGGTACCGTGCTCATTCCGACCGCATCGGCGCCTACGGTTTTGAGGAATCTTGCATCGGCGCGCGACTCGTACGATGGGCCCATGACATAGGCGTACGTTCCGGACTGCAGCGAGTCCTGCAGGCCGAGCTTTTGCGCGGCTCGGTACAGCGCCAATCGCAGTTGCAGATCGTACGCATTTGAGAGCGGCGGGAACCTCGGTCCAAATGCCAGATTGGCTCCGATCAGCGGATTCATCGACGTCAGCGTGGGCAGCGACAGATGATCGTGGATGGCCATAATGGTTCCGACCTGGAACGTGTCTTTGAGTCCACCTGCTGCGTTGGTGACGACGAGCGCCTCGACGCCGAGCAGCTTCATCACGCGCGTCGGGAATACGCACGATGCAGCGCTGTGCCCCTCGTACGTATGGAAGCGACCCAAACATGCCACCACCGCCACCTTGGCGTCGCCGTCACGCACATAGCCAAATGCAAGCGAAGACTGGTGGCCCTCGACGGTGCTTTCCGAGAATCCGGGGATCGAGGTGTATGGAACGTGCACCACCGACTCGAGCGACCCGGCCAGACCAAACAGACCCGATCCACTATCAAAACCCACAAAAGCTCGTCAGCATCAACCCAAGACGAATCCGACGATTAAGGCGGGGGCGGCGACTTACCAGATGATACCCCACTTGGGTGAGGCGAGTTCGGCAGGAACAGCGGCACGAATCGCCTCGACCGCCTGCTTGAATTGGGCAGGCAGTGCGTCCATGCTGATGGCGCTCATCGTCTATACGTTCTATGTGGCAAGTGTATGGAAGGGAGGCAGGGAAGCGTGGAGGATGGTGGGACGGACAAGAGCTCGACGTTGGCTTTTTGTGCGACTTTGCCGCTGTGCCGGTGGAGGCGCACTCACCAACGCGCATTGGCTCCCGTGCAGGGCGAAAAAAAAACGGCCACACCACCAACACGCACACCACTCGTGACCGCACCTTGCTCTCACTTTTGGCGCAACAGAGTCGTAGGTGCGGTCGTTCGGGCAACTGCGATGGATGTGCCCCGCATCGGAAGGTCGGATGCTCTCATCCGCTCAGTCGTTCCGCAATGCCCGACGCCAAGAGGCCAACGAAGGATTCTCGGCCATCTCCGAGCCCGTGCGCATCGGTCCGATCTAACACACATTCGATCTTTCCAGGTTCCATCCCGCCTTGCTTTGCACAGCACGAGTTGATATGACTATGTACATGCTCTAACCGGCCCAAGGCGGCTCGAGGCGGGTCTAGTCGTCGTCGCTGTCGTCCGCGAGCAGTTCCGCTGGGTCTATGACGTCCGTTTGGCGCGGGTGGATGCGCAGTCCAGGCGTTCTTGCGCCGAAGGGCGTCGATCCACCCGCCGTGCTGGTGTTCAACGAGCCGGTCGGGCTCGCGAGTTCAAAGCTCTCGAGCACGTATTCGAGCGCCTCGTCTGGCGCTGGGTCTTGGCCATCGAACCAATGCTGACCGTATTGGGCGCGGCGCATCATCCAAGCGCTCACCTCGCACGGATGCATTCTCGCTGCCGCTGCTTGTTGCGCACTGCGGAAGACGGTGACCATGTGGATGCTCGGCTGCGCCGCTGCTGGTTTGCGCAGCGTCCGTAACCATGCGCGGTACCTTTCTGCATACCCGACGTAGTCCTTTTCTGCATGTGCTACGAGCAGCAGCACCTCGAGCGACGCACATCGATCCAGTAGCACCTGGAGTGGATTGATGCGACCGCCGACGTCCAACTCGACCTCTTCGCCCGGTGCAGTCGTTGTTGCCGATACGATGGCCGGTACGACGAGTCCAAGCCTCTTGAGGTGTGGCAGGGCTGCTAGTGTTGCCGCCGTCTGCGGCGTCAGCCTCAAGTGCGGTCCATGCAGCTGCACGTGCTCCAAGTGCGCCCACCTAGGCGAGTCCCAAAAGCCGCGCTGTACATCGCCACCCCAATGACCCATGATGCACGTCATCTCGTGCAAGCCCGCCACCTCGAGCCTCTTTGGCACTCCCTGCACCACCAACCTGCGCACGGCTTGGAGGTGGCTCATGACCAGCCGTAGGAACGGCAACATGTATCGTTCGAACCGCACCTGCGCCTGCGACGCATCGAAGAGCCCATCGACCTTGTCGGCTCGAATAGCAAGGCTCTGCACCCGGGTCCGGGCTAGATCTCGTATTCCGAGCCGATTCTTATCGAGTGCGATGGCGAAGGCTCGGAGTTGGTCTGCACCGTACAGACATACGTGTGGAAGGAGAAACGTCGATAGGATGGCGCGATGACAAGCCCGACTTATCCGTGCGAGCTCCAACCGCGCTCGAGCCGAAGCGTCGTCCGCGGCGATGAGCACAATGTGAACCACCAGCTCGGTTGGCAGCCTTGCCGTGCCGAGTACGATTGGGTCTGATGTACCGCCGCCGATCGTCTCGATGTGCTGAACTCTTCGCGCGCGCGGCCTGGCAACCGCCGGCGGCGAGGCAGGCTGACTCCACGTATCCGCCCAACGACGCCAGGACCACATGTTGGTGGTCATGTGCGCGCCATGTGTGTTGCAATCCGATGCAGGGCTTGTGAGTAAAGTCGTGGTCGAATGCTGCGTAGTGTGGGATGGTGGTGGAAGGCAAACACCCCCGCGCCATCTGGTCGTGATCACTGATAGCGTCTAGAAATTTCCATCTCGATAACTAGCGCATGCCCTCACGCGCCTTGCCCGTCTCAAGCCGTCTCTCACACACGTGGCCCCCACACCTCACTACGCTCACTCCACGAGAAGCCTAAGACAGAACGGCGGGTCAAGCACAGAGACCGAGGTTGTAGGAAACAGCGATGCGATGGATGCAGAGAAGCGATGCAGAGACACGGAGAAACGGAAAGCGCGGTGGCTGGCGCGGGGATATATGGAAGCCTTTCGGTGGCCGGTGACTGCGTCTTGACCGGCGACACAAAGCTCCGTGTGAGGTTGCGCAGGATCAGCGATCCAAAGACGGCGAGGCGCGATGGTTTTCACATGGCCACGCAGTTGCATCCTCCGCCTGCAGGCGCATACGGGTCCTCGCCCTTGCTCACGGGGCCCCACACGGACGGCACCAGGTAGTCGCGCGTGCTCTTGCAGTAGTTGATCAGACTGTACGCACACCACCAGAAGCAACGTCAGCATACGAACAACAATATCCGCCCATGCGATGCAGCGATGGAACCTACCTTTGGCTCGCCTCGGAGACACGGATTCGTGGACGGTCGAGATCCTCCTTGAGCCGCTGGTTGTGCTCGGTGAGCCTGCGCAGCTTGAGCTCCGACATGGACTGTTTGTGCGGCTTGACGTTCATTGGTGCGGCTTGCGGTGCGGAGTGACGGTCAAGTCGTGACGAGCGATGACGAGATGCTGATGCGAGACGAAGCAGGGATAGAGAGAGGGAGACAGAGAGAGGAGGTGTGGGTGCGTGCCCAAATGCGCCCTTCGAGGGTCCAAAGCGCGCCCGACCGCATCGCACGCGCAGCCAACTCTATTTGCCCTTCATTCGGCCGTCTCTGGGAGGGTCACCGATTGAGCCCGATCTGTTCGCCTTTTTTTTTCATCTCTCGCCTCAGCGTCGAAGAGATGAGATCGGATCAGCGCATGCACGAGCGTGCAGCGATAAGGCGCTCGAGCGCCGCGGCCACGCCAAATCAAAAATCACAGAGCCCGCCTGCAACGAGGCCAAGGTCGAGTCAACTCTTCTCGCTCTCATGCACATCTCGAGCGGCTGCAGATTTTCAGAAGAAACGTAGCCAGCGCTCGCTCCACATATGGCCCGCCCGCCCGTCTGGCTCGTGAGAGCATCCAACGACGTTAGCCCCGACTCGTTCGCACTCGTCGTCCTCATTCCCACCACCATTACAGCGAGATCAGCACCGCTCTCAGCAGTACAGCCATCACGCGCACTCGCATCATCGCTTCCTTAACGCCGTCGTTCAAAGCCTAGGTGCCGTCGCAGCACCCAATCATCGTCACGGTACGTACCGATACCTCTTTGCGCACCCCCGTCCTTCTTGGTCTGGCCTCCAGACAAAGGCCATGCGACAGCCAGGTCTGTTTCGCGATCTGTCGGGCCTGCCCCGCAATGGGATGCGCAACGGTCGCCCCTTCTACCTTTGACAGGTGTCTGACCGCCTCGACTCTCTATTGCTTGAATCCTTTCCCCTGCCAACTGCTCATCGACCCTTCCTGTGCTCGGCTGCTTCACTGGCGTGCTCTTACGCCCTCTTCCACTTGGCCATGCCCTCCCTGGTCCACTCGACCTGCACATCGGCCACACATCGGCTTCGGCTCAACCGACAATCCGCATGGCTGCTCATCGGGCCCCCGATCCTACTCATGCACCCGTCGGGCTGTGGCGCTTCCGCATCTGCCCTGGCCGCATCATCATCTCGGACGCCTCAACTTTTTACCTCGGCCATGTTGATGTTCTGCTCTGATGGTGTCTCGCTGCTGCCGTCATTCGTGCCCTTCATCATTCGTTGGATCCGACGGCTTTGTGGTGCATCTCTGTGCATCTCGGCCCGCGTTCGCCGGTCCCCACTCACCTGACCGGATCTAACACTTTGTTTTTTCCGATCCGCGGTCCGCACGCGTTCTTCTTGTTCGCCGCTCTGCGCTGCGGTGGCGATATGGATATGCCCGCGACCTCCGGACGCGCTCTGCTCCTTATGATTTTCGGCCGATGCTGACCTCGCTTGAACCCCGTCGGCGCGGCTGTTTCCGCGCTCGTCTCGAACGCTCCCCCAAACTTTCTTCCCCCCCTTGCTTGCCGACGCTCTTCTCTGCGACCCTGCCGACCCTGTGCGACATTGGCTCGCCCGCTGGCTCGTTTGGCCAATCCGCTTCGCCGCTCGTACCCCCACATCCCCCCGCCCTCTCCTCTCCTATCCGCCCACGCCCGAACTTCCGCTTCGTTGGTCGTCGCTGTCGCCGTCGCCCGTACATATCACCGCGCCGTTTGACGGTGTGCTCCTTGCCTTTGCCCCCTCATCCTCCACCACCACTTCGTTTCGCACCCGCCTTCTTCACAAGTAGATGTCTACGGCCCGTCTCAGCGCCAACGCCTCTACTCGCGTCTTCTCCTCCTCTAGCCGCTCCTACTCGTCCCTCGCCGCCCGCGTCGCTCGCAACCCACCAGCTTCGCGCTCCAGCATCCAGAGCTCCGCCTCGCTTTTCGCCACCGCCGCTCGCTCCAACGCCCTTGCCAGCCGCACCACCTCGCTCTCCTTTGGCGTACAGAGCCGTCTCTTTTCCAGCACCATGACCGCCCCAGGTAAGTTTCTGTTCCCTCGTCTCCGCTCTCGACTTGCCGCTCTCGACTTGCCGCTCTCTCTTCTCCGCACATCGATCGCGTGAGCTAGGTCGTACAACGCTGGCTCGAGCGTTCCTTTTCTGGCCCGGCTTCGTCTTGGCTTGGCTTCGCCTTGTGCCGCGCTGGGCTGGGCTGGGCTGCGCTGCGCTGGAGCGGGGAAGGGTCGCGCCTTATTTTTTCCCTTTTTTCGCCAAAATCCGAGACCCGTGGTTGGCTGGTTGGCTGGTGGAGAGGCGATTCGCCGCTTCGGCTTTGCACTCCTCCGGCTTCTCTCGGCGCCGGACGTGACCGCACCGCCCCGGACCCCCTCGTCCAACGCCATCATACATATGCCACACTCCCCTCGGCATCTCTTCTCTCGCCTCACCCTCACCCTCGTCCTCCGTATCTCTGATCTCGTTTGCTGACGACCGCTCCTCCCCATTTCCACTTCTTCGCGCCTTGGCTTTCAACGCCATGTCCATCGTTCGCCCCCGCGGCTCGGCTCCACCAGCCAAGATCAAGGTCGCCAACCCCGTCGTCGAGCTCGACGGCGATGAGATGACTCGCATCATCTGGCAGAAGATCCGCGAGGACCTCATCCTCCCCTTCCTCGACATCGACCTCAAGTACTACGACCTCGGCATCGAGCACCGCGACGCCACCGACGACAAGGTCACCGTAGACGCAGCAGAGGCCATCAAGAAGTACAAGGTCGGCGTAAAGTGCGCCACCATCACCCCCGATGAGGCACGCGTCAAGGAGTTCGGCCTCAAGAAGATGTGGCTCAGCCCCAACGGCACCATCCGCAACATCCTCGGCGGCACCGTCTTCCGCGCACCCATCGTCCTCGACGACCTCCCGCGCCCCGTCCCCGGCTGGACCAAGCCCATCATCATCGGCCGACACGCCTTTGGCGACCAGTACCGCTGCCAGAACTTTGCCGTCGACAAGCCCGGCAAGTTCACCATGCAATTCACCCCCGAGGACGGCTCCGCGCCTCAGACCTGGGACATCTTCAGCTTCCCCGACGCAGGAGGCGTCGGCCTCGCCATGTACAACACCACCGAGTCCATCACAGGCTTCGCACACGCATGCTTCAAGATGGCCCTCGAAAAGAAGGTGCCCCTCTACCTCTCCACCAAGAACACCATCCTCAAGGCCTACGACGGCCGCTTCAAGGACATCTTTGAGAACCTCTACGAGACGGTTTACAAGAAGGACTTCGAAGCGCAAGGCACGTGGTTCAATCACAGGCTTATTGACGATCTCGTTGCCCAGGCTATCAAGTCAGACGGAGGCTTTGTTTGGGCCTGCAAGAACTATGATGGTGAGTAGCGACCTTCGGACACGATCAGCGACCGGCTATTTCGATATTATTTTTTTTTATTAAAAAATAAAATAATTACTGACACTAATTTTCGCGTCTCTGCAGGTGACGTCCAGTCGGACATCGTCGCTCAGGGCTACGGCTCGCTCGGCATGATGACCTCGGAGCTCATCACTCCCGACGGCCAGATCATCGAGTCTGAAGCCGCCCATGGTACCGTGACGCGCCACTACCGCGAGCACCAGAAGGGTAACGAGACCTCGACCAACTCGGTCGCCTCCATCTACGCCTGGACTCGTGGTCTCGCCTTCCGCGGCAAGCTCGACAAGAACGACGAGCTCATCTACTTCGCTAACGCCCTCGAGGAGGCATGCCTGGACGCCATTAACGCCGGCAAGATGACCAAGGATCTCGCCCTCATCTACCACGGCAAGCAGATGAAGCGCGAGCACTACGTCACGTAAGTTTCCCTTCGCTCGCGAGCAGCTTGCGTCTATCTAGCCCTTGTACTGACTTTCATCTTTGACTCCCTAACAGCACTATGGAATACATTGAGGAGGTCGCCAAGATCCTCAAGCACAAGCTCTCGGCCCGTGGCATCGAGGCCGGCAAGCTTTGAGTTCGTTCGTTCCTCTCGGACCACATCGTGTCTCACAGCGCAACAAAAAAGCATCGAAAAGCGAAATAGCAATAGTCTCCCGCAAGAACCCGGGTGTGCGGATGCGGTGGTCGTGAGAATGTATGGGGCTGGTTTGAGAATTGACTTCTGATTGCCGCACCGCCGTGGCACGGACGTTGTCACGGATGCAATCACGGGCCTCAATTTGAAACGACACGCTCGTTTGGCGGTCGTTCAGCGCTGGAATTTGAATCTACGCAGTCGTGAGCGGGTACGCACAGGAATCCCGCACGACCAACAACCTCCGTGCCCGCCGCGTCGCGGCGCTCATCGTTTTCGTAGAAGTTGACAGCGTCAAGACCGACTGCATTCCCGCTAAGTTTGATCGGATTCGACTGGTGACAAGGCTGGGGAACTCTTCTCGATGGACGGTGAGCAACGGTGGTGCAATGGCACACGGCGCCGAGGTACGGCGCCAGTCTCGCTACTGTGATCCATGTTGAACCGTGCCTGGGCTGTAGCAGTACTTTGGTGACCCTGAATGTTTGGCTGCACCTCTAGAACGGACACGGAGCGGTCTCCTCGAAGGTGACGAGCTGCTTCGTACGCTCTCGCTGCAGTAGCAGCTGACGACATGTCGGAGAAGTCCTCGCCACTTACTGCCGGCCCGGCGAGCTCATCGTTGCCGGTGACTAAGATTCGTCGCAGTGCGCCAAGTGGCGAGACTGCAAGTTTGTTCTGCACCAGCCAGCCAGGGCAGGTGACCCACGACGACCTGACGCACTCACATCGACGCCAGCGATGGCGAGGACGACGACCTGGCGGATCACGCCAGCGATGCTGAGCAAGCCACGGATGGCTACACTAACACCGACGACGCCAGCGATGGCGAGCTCGACATGTTCATCAATATGCCCATGTACAAAGCGCGCAATACCAAACGCCCGCACGAGCAAACTTTCCAGCACGGCCAGGTCGATGTCGGTCTGGGCGCGAACCGCGGACCCAACACTACGATCGGAGGCGACGACGCCACGGCTCGACTCAAGAGGCACCGCCAGGACAATGCGGTCGCCTCCCAGATTGAAGCCCCGATGGGCATCCTGGGCGACGCGCTCGCGAGGCAACATGCTGCGGAGCAGGAGGTTGAGCGCGCCAGGCTCTTGGTGCAGCAAGATACGGCGCTGCTGCTGGCGAGACTTGTGCGCGTGCTGGGCACCGACGAGCGCGCAAACAGCAAAGGGCGCAACGATGCGTTGCAGCAGGCTGAACTCGTTTTCTCGCTGGGGCGGTGGTGGTCTCGAGTCCGCCGGCCCTTCGGCGTTGCGAGTCTGGGATCACAAGCTCGGCGACCGTGTCCTCTGAGATGTGCATGTGGAGCGGCTCGGCATGACGCCGTGACTGCACTGTCTTCAATTGCGGGATACCGTGCCCTCATGGCCACACGCCCTTCGTGGATGACGGTGACCTCAATCTCAAGATCACGCTCAATGTGGATTGGGGTCTTCAAGGACGGCCACGTGGGCTCCCATGCGACAGGCGTTATGCTCATGCAAGTTGGCAGCCTTCCAGAGCGCTTCAATACTCTGGACCGCCGATGCTTGGGGATCCATGCGATCAGCCTCCTTCCCAGCCCCAAGCACACGGAACTGCGGCTATTCATGCGCTTCGTCCAGCTCATTGTGGACAAGCTGCTCGACCTGGACAAGGACGGCCGCATGATACCGACAGCGATGCATCCCAAGGGTAAGTTCATCCGCTTGCAATGCGCCGCTTGCCTCTCAGCCATGCTCTCAATACTGCACAAGAGGATTTGCAGGTGCTGACTTTGCTTCCGTGTTTACAGGGAGAAAGAGGTGCGCGCCCCTCAACATGGTTGTTGCCGACAGCCCGGCACGCGCAAAGACGGCAGACTTCTGGGGCTCGTCCGCAAAGGATCCGATCTGTCTGTACTGCCCCAAGCGGTTGGAACAGCTGGGCACGCGCGAGGGTTAGGAGGAAGGGCCGGCAAACTTGAGGCCACCACCGCCCCAGAAAGAAAGCGGCGCCAGATCCAAGAATATCGCCCTCAAGAAGCTGCCCTACTTCAACATCGTGCAAGCTTGCCCGCCCGATCCAATGTCTCCAGTGTACTCGCCGCCGTCGCCGCCTCCAGAAACTGGCACAGCAAGCTTGTCTGCCTCGAGCACGCACGCCTCCCGAACGTCCTTCGAAGGCCCCGCGAGATCACATGCCGTCAGACGTGCGACTTCTGCGCTACAAGTATCTTTTCCGCCAGCTAGTTCTGCCATCGATGCGGCAAAGAGTACTGCGTCAACTGCAAACGTAGCATCGAGCAACCCGGTTCCTTGGATCGTCAGCTCGCCGAGAGAATTTTTCGCCTTTGATGGCCTGTCCTCGATCTGAGAGTCCGGTGAGCGTCCGTTACGAGCGCACTGTCTCGCCGGTGTATCGTCCGCCCTCGCCGACGCCACCTGTCCCTGCATTTTCGAGCTCGAGCCAGCGCTGGGCCGCTCGAGGAGGCGACCCGCCGTTTGAGCTAGACCAGTATGCGCCGTGGCCCGAGGTCCTGCGCTGGACCCAGACTCTTGCCGTGTGGGAGCTGCTGGTCTGCGTAGCAGCCCAATGCACGCCATTCACAGCGGCATATGCCAGCGCTTCTGGACCGACTTCCTCATTCGTGGCTGCAACAACATCGACCACAGGCTCGAGGATGCTCAGCTCGTTATCAACAAGGCGTGGATACCAACCACATTCAAGAAGCTGGACAGTCGGTGGGGCACAAAGGAAGCAGCGACGCCAGCTTCGGAAGAGTGGGTCACGTTCTTCCGCTGTCTGCTGCCCTTCGTCATGATCAGAATTTGGAATCGCTCGATCATCGGCCACCAGGACGAGTGGACCTACTTCTGGCCGGAAAAAACGCAGCGGTACTCGGGCCTTCTTGATCGGATGGAAGTTCGCTTTCAGCTTGGGATGCTCTTGGTCACACGCCCTTTGTCGATGACGGCGATCTTAACCTTAAGATCACGCTCAACATTGACAGGCGTCATGCTCATGCGAGTCGACAACCTTTTCGAGCGCTTCAACACCCTGGACCGCAGATGCTTGTGCATGCACGCAACCAGCCTCCTTCCAGGTCCAAAGCATACAGAAACGCGGCTCTTCATGCGCTTTATCCAGGCAATGTCGTGAGGAAGGGTCTGGACGTGACGTCGGTGGCGAGACCGAGGCGGCGGGAGATCGTATGCAAAGCCGTGACGAGATGAGACGTCTTCATCGGCTGGTGATGCTGACCCCAGGCGACAGCGTCCCAAGCGTGGATGCTGGTGTTGTGTGTGGGGACGTCCTGTTCTGGCTGCCGAAGTTGGATTCGGCCGTACAAGAAGACAGCGCAATCGACAAATTCCCTCTTGACAGCGATGTCAAACTTGCTGCGATGGAGAAGAGACTAGCCGTAGCGTCGGTGGGTGAACAGACGGGCGATGTCGTCCGCAAAAACCTTCTGCAAGATGCCGAGGGCAACCATGCAGAACACCGGATCCTGACTCCTCGGCTGGTCCTTCCGAGAAGCCATGATGTTCATGTGAAAGTCGGCGTCGCCAAAGCGAGAAGCAGATTTGGAGCCGCTGCTACCGACATTGAGCTTGAGCTCCGGATTGCCAGACTCGGTGCAGCCACAGAAGGTCGGTTGGACCGTCCCCCACCGTAGGTAGCGACCCCCTTCTTCTGGACCTCGGTACGTTTTGTCGATCCAGGACGTGAGACGACCGCCAAGCTCGTGCAGAAACATGACCGTCAGATGCACGGAAAGTAGACACTGGACAGATCGCGCCCATTGTCGAAGAGCTGCTCGATGTCGATAACGATGGCCGCAGCTGCAGGCAACTGGAACGGCTGGGCAAGCGCGAGCCGTCGAAAGAAGGACACAATCATGCGACTGTTTATCGCCGTTTGGTCGTGCGATCCCGCAGCTCGGAACACAGAAGAACGAAAGGGCACAGAAGAGGCTTTTCCCCTGAGCTGACTCGTCGTTGAAAGCACAATCTCGATGTTCGCCAACGCGCACCTTGCACCGTGAACCCTTGCGGCGAGGCGGCAAATCTCGGGATTTGCCTCGATTGCACGACTCATCGGATGACCTCTTCTGCTTCGCTTCGTTTGTGATCGCTCATAGGAATCTTCTCTCATGATGTCCGAGCGCAGCTTCCAACTTGGTTGGTATGGAGTATGTCTCCTGGATGCGGCCAGCTCGGCAGCACGAGCAAGTCGAGAAGATTCGGACATCGTGCAGAGTTGGACAGCCGCGGTGTGGAGATAAGAAGAATAAATTTTCCGTGACATTCCTCGCTTGCACATCGCGCATTAGATCCATCCAAGCGATCCGGGGTCGGTGACAGATGGAGGCCGATCCGTTCCGCAACCTCGGTACGCTTATCTTTGCTCACCATCACCACGCTAGAAGCTTCAAGGCATCTTCGGCTGCTTATCGTATGCCATTGTAGATGGTGTCTGGCTCTGGCGATCGAGCTTCGGCAAACACACTAGCACGTCTTAGCTACTCCATCGGCTGAGGATATGACCTCATCGTCATCGCCATCTACCGGTCAGCTCTTACTGTATCGAATAGGTGTATGTACGATCAAGCTTATCTCTGCGGTGTCGAGATCACTCACCTGTACTGAGCATGTGTATCAAAACGTGAAGCTTCACAGAGTTGTTTTGCCTCTGTTGTGTCATCTGGTAGAGAAGCAAGGTGGATCTCTTCGTATACGGTTTTGTCGATAGCCTGAACAGGGAGGACGCTAGCACGGACAGTTGCGCATAAAAAGGCTCACCCTGCCACCATCCATCTCATCCATCGTCGCATCAACTCAACTCTCTCCAAAGCTCTCTCCAAATCACCCCTTTAAGACATCCTCAAAGATGAAGTTCACGCAGCCCATCACCGTCCTTGTCTCGCTGGCATTCGCCGCTACCGCACTTTGTGCACCTGTTCCATCGGAGAATACCGTCGCTCGCAGGGCCGACGTCGTAGAAGAGTTGAACGCCGCTCTGGAAGACCTCGGCCTTCGCGATCTCGTCCAAGACCTCAACGCAGCTGCGGACGACCTAGGACTGCGCAAACGAACGGTCATCGACGAATTGAATGCAGCTGTGGAAGACCTCGGTCTCTGAGCTTGATCATGTCCTCAACACCACACACGCACGGAGCAGCGCAGAGCAACACATTTCGACCTTCTTTCCCTCCCTTACCCTCCTAAACACTAGCGAATCAAACCTCATAGACTGTCTCTCTCTGTCCCGAACAGCGACTGATTGCCCGCTCGTTACGATGAAGATGCGGAAGAGTGCGGGAAGCTAGTGCGGAGGCGGAAGCGGAACGGTGCGGGATGCGGGATTTTTTTGACAGCTGTGGCGCCTCGGAATATTTCATTCTCCGAGTAACGACGGCGGGCCGCAGCCGCGAATGCGCGGTCGCTAGCAGACGCTGCTTCCGCACATGCAAGACCGCATGCACTCGCCCACTCATGCCAGCCGAAATCAATGAGTCTATCTCGCACACTGAGAGGCCTCCCACTTCCTCAATCGAAGCCCAGACGCTGTGGATCATGGTGGATTTGAAGTCAAATTGGGCTACGAGGCTACATGACTTCGGTTTGATCCTTGGGCGGGGTGCAGGGTCGCGATTCTCCGCGCTCCATTGCATCCGCCGCGTCCGCTGGAGTCTTGTTGGCAGCATTCGCACCTGTATGCGACTTGCCCCATCTGAAATCGCCGAAACCGAGCAGCACGTTCGCATACACCGTCGGCGTAAGTACGATGCTGCAGAGCCTGTTCAGCACCGCTCCGTAGAGAAGATGGTGTAGCAGAGGCCGGTATCTCGGAGTTGGGATGACGACAAAGAGCAAGAACCAGATCTGCGGCAGCAGCGTGATTGCCAGCAACGGAGCGACGCCGATGAGGCTGAAGCGCGTGACGAGGTTGAAGACAAAGTGGCCAAAGTTGTACATGCGGAAGAAGACGAGCGTGGAGCGGGTGAGTTCGAGAGCCATCCAGACGCGCGTGACGAGGTGCTGATTCTGCTGTGTCAGGGTGACAAAGGCGTTAAAGTAGGCATTGGATCCCCATCGTCTGCGCTGGCTGAGATAGTGGCTTAGCGATTGGGGCGGGATGGTGAAGCACGCAGCTCGCGTTTCGAGGACGGTACGCACCGACTTGTCGCGGGAAATGATGGACCAGCACAATCGTCGGTCGGTGCCTTGGTACTGCACCTGGCGATTGATCAAGTTGCCGTTCTGAACGTGCTTGCGATACTCGGCTGAAGCCTGACCCAAGATACTCCCCGTCCTTAGCATCGTAATCGCGCCTGGCATGCAAGTTACCCTTCCCCAAGACGACTCGGACCTACGTCGAATCCACTGTCCATACGTATACTGAAACCCCTGAAAGTGGTCCCAAAAGTACCACAGCCCGCACGTGCGCAGACTTCTGCCAGGCTTGTGGAAATCAGCCTCGACGATCCCGCATGCGCCCACCGTCTTCTCGCCCTCATCCATGAGCCTGTCTGCAAGCACATTGACCGACCCTGCGAGGATCTTGGTGTCGGCATCCGTGCAAAAGACAAAGTCAAAGTACTCGAGGTCCGGCTGGCTGTAGAGCCGTCGAATGTGATCGAGCACCATCGCACGCGCCTCGGCATTGCAGTGGCCGGTCGCCTCGTTATCGCTGTTGAACAGGTCGAACGCAAAGATGAGCGAGTCCTTCTTGCCTGCGTTCTTGACCTTGCGCACGATCATGATCGGATGATTCATGCGATATCCGAACTGGAGCCGGAAGGCGGATTCACGGATCTTCCACGAAAAGTACGGCGAGTCCTCGACACGGCAGATGGTGTCTTGCACGATCACTTCGTCCTCTACATCAAAGCCGTCCGCCATGATGGCGATGATGTTGAAGTCCTGCGGGCGCACTGGATTGTCCTGGATGATCGAATCGACCGTATCGAGCACGTCCTGCGTCGATTCTTTGTACACGGGTACGAGGCTGACGATCTTTCGAGGCGGATGGATGACTTTTGGCTTCTTCTTGCGGAATGGCATGGCGGCGACACTGAGCAGGAACAGAAGGCTCTGCCAGACGACCGAGAGGATGTCGCGAGACTTGAGCGCGACCATGACCACCAACGATGCACCTGCGGGTGCGAGGAAGAGAAAGAGGATGACGAGTCCCAAGTTGAGCGCACCGATGGCCATCATGAGGCCGTAACGACCGGCATTTACGCGCGACTGGACAAGCGGAGCATAGTCGGGGAACTTGTCCTGGTCAAAAGCCATCTTGCCGCCTTGCGATGCCATGCCGATCTTTTCCGCATCTCGGCCCTTCTCGAGACCGTTGACAGGTTGGATGTCTTCCGGCGAGGCGAAAGGGTCGGCTTGGCTCGGCTGTTCGGTGCGCACTTCGTTCGAGTCGCCAAAGGGATTGAGCTCGGTGGTCTGGGTGGGTTCCGAGAATTCCGCGGATCGAACGCGCAGACGGGTGTGCAGAACCTCTGGTTCCGACTCGGTGTGTATGGACTGTGATCCACCGTGTATCGACTCTGAGTCGCTGTAGCGGCTCTGCGGTATGGACGACCTGCTGCTGGAGTGTGTAGATGACCGTTCGACGCGCTCTTCTTGCGAGCTTTCCTCTTCCTGCGCTTCGACTGATATCTGCGCAGAGGCTTGAGTCTCTTGCTCTGCCTGCTCGATCTCCGTGCCGGTCTCGGCAGCGGCTGCAGACACTATCGTCTCTTCCTGACTTGGGACAAAAGGCTTCCCAGACAAGCCCGACTTTCGCCGCTCGCTGTACGGAGACGGACGGTGCATCCCTGGAGTCATAGGAGTGAGAGGCGTCATGGGTGTAGTCGGCGTAGAAGGCACCGTGCCAGCTGCATGCGCGGGCCAGCCCGACGAATAGCCTCTGGAGAAGCGGAATCGACTGAGACGGCCCTCGTCGAACTCGTCCTCCACTTCGCCATCGCTCGATCCCGAGGCCGTGCACGAGCTCCTCCTGCTAGCGCTCTGCGTTGGCCTTCTTGCGAGTGGCGCTGGTGCTACCGAGACCTCGAGATGGCGGCGGAACCTTGCTGGTACCGGTGCAAACTGGAAGGGTGTTCTTGACGAAGAAGCCGTTGAGGAGCTCGCATCATCCGCATCCGACAGACGATGGCCTTCACGCCCATCCGTCATGTTTGCGAGAGATGGCTATTGTGCTTCGGTAGCTCGATGATCGGTCTCCAAGTGGTGTGAGAGTCTTGCGAGCAGAAACTATGCTCGAGTGCTGACGTCGTGGGCGACGAGGTTGGGTATGTTGACTTGGAGATGATGAAGGAGATGAAGAAAGGTGACGGCTCCAACTGTCGGAAGAACAAAGAGAAGTTTGGAAGGAAAGTTGTTCGCATGGACCGAAAAGATGTTCGCATGGACCGAGCGGCACGAGGCCGGCCAGAAAGTTTCATGCCGAATCGGGATCATTTGCAGGTGCCACAATGTTGTACAGAAAGTCGACGAGGGACGAACCAGTGGCTGCGAGGCAAGCCAAGAGAAGCGTGTTGGTCTCAGCCACTGCAGCAAGTATGTCATGTACGAAAGGGCAGACCGGCCGCTGTGGAGGTAGTCGCGTCCAGATCAGGCAGCGAGCAGCTCGAGCAGCCTGAAGGTCGACCCACTTTCCCGCCGGGCTGAGTGAATGGGTCCACAGACTACCGGCCAACGCATCGATCGGCGGATCGCTTAGTAACTGCACGTGCGAATTCATCTGCTCGTCCCGCATTCGACAGGCAGCATGTCCGACTTGATGGGCTCACCACATGAGTAGCGATCGCATGAGTGCTTGGCCTGCCCGACATCGTGCTTGAGCAAGCCGAGAATGTGGAAGTGTCTGGTGGAGGGAACGCGGATGCGCGCGCTGGATTCGTGGGAGGCTCGCCGGTGCAGAGACGCATGATGCGACCTCTCTGGGTTTGGTGAGGCGAACGATCTTCGTGCTTGGCCAGCCGCGTGGGCGCTTTGATTGCACGTCCAACAAGGCGCGGGGCGCAGCGAGCGAATCTGTGCGCGCCTTTTCGGCGCTGAAATTGCTTTTCCAATTCGCAGTCCGCCGCCTTTGTCACGTCACCACCTTCTTTCCTGTTTGGCTCGCGGTTCGCCTGCCCGCTGAGGTATATTTTCAAATAGTTGAATTTTCCGCATTTTATTCACTTCTTTTTTTTTTTTTTTTTTCGCTCTTCTCCACCTCCGAGCCAAGCGCCGAATCGCCTCAACACGGCTAAACGCCCGATCCAGAACCTCCCTAACCTTACTGTGAGACTGCAAACCACCACGATGACGAAGATCGCTCGTCTCGAAACATGTACCACAAATCGGGATCGCTCGAGCGAACAGCGGGTCCTAGCGTTCGAAGTGTCGCGAATCTACCCGTACGCTCGGCCCGTCGCTCCTCCGCCAAGCTCCGCGTGTGACGACACATGGCGATTTCTCCCACGCCGCTGCTTTCCGCTTGGCTCTACACACCCTGCGCTGGACATTGGACTGCTACTGGAGTTTTTGGACATAGCTGCGCTCTTCATGACACGAATTGCGACTCAGGACGTTTCGCCTTTCCAGCCGATACGTGGGGTCAGCCAAGCCGGTCGAGCGACCCCAGTGCCCAAGGACTACCCACGAGCATCGAGCCTACCGTGTTCATCTAGTCTTCCCATACTGGGATGGGGCGAAAAAGAGCAAAGGTAAGCCCACATGCTGTCTCACACCAGTCACCTTTCCCATAGGCTCTCCACCAATCCCGAGCGGAATACCGATCTCCGCAGAGCTTTTCCGAAAGGGATCGTCATCCTTCGACACAAGCTATTGACTGTTCTAGTGCAAGGATTCCCAAAAGCGGCGTTCTTCTTTCTCACGCCTCCTCTACTTTGTGTTTCACCTCACCGAGAACAAACTCTATCCAAGGCTGAGCGAACGCTGCAAGGACCGTGTCTGCATAAGGCGAACAGTGAAACGATCCGCGGAACGGCCAATTGTACATTCGTCTCCGACGATTGCTACGAAAAGGCCACTCAGCACAGGAACAGAGGTGTCCGCGTTGCCGCCGGCAAGCATAGCAAGACTTTGTTGTTTGGCTCGAGCTTTGGCTCGAGGTGAACACGAGGGGCATGTTTCTCAATCGTCGATTTGGGCAGCTCAGAGGCGGTGCATTGTTCCGCTGTATTGTTCGCCTCATCTTCCGCGTACCAGCAGCAAGAAGGCGACTTGCCAGGCTCATCGTCATGCAATCTTGCAGAAGCCACCTCAAACAATATAAAGCCGGACCAAGTCGATAACCTTCTTCAGCTGTCACCAGCAAGCTCACCTTCGTCACTTTACACACCTAGACCTCCTCCTCCTCCTCCCATTCCTTCTCCCCTTCTTTTACTACTCGATCTTCCAAAAGAATGTCTTCATTCGCACAGCACACCTCTCTGCCCACCCTGAGCTCCGGGCAAGTGGTCGTCCAGGAGCCTGTCAAGGAGTCACTCGACGCCGTACGCCTGGTCACGCCAGTGCTCGGCGCGAACTACCCCGCCCTTTCGCAGACCATGGCATCGACCGACAACTCCGAAGATGAAGACGACATGGAGACCGAAGACCTCGCCGACTTCCAGTTCACTGCCATGCAGCGATGCCCCTCGCTCACCGCATCCCAGGACAGTCTTTCGCCCTCGCCCACACCTTCGCCCAGCAAGCTTACCTTCTTCGGCGCCGAGGCTACGAACGTGGCGCAGGCGGTGGTCAAGAGCGACAAGCCCGCCACATACGGAACGGTTCTTGTTGTCGGTGTCGGCTTTGTTGGTGCGCATCTTATGGAGCGCTTCTCGTCCGCGTACGAGGTGGTCGCGTTCGACGTCTCCGAGAACCGATGCGAGTACCTGCGCAAGGTGCACTGCAACAACCCCAATGTCACCTTCATCTCGGATCTCGACGCGGACGAGAGGACAAAGTCGTTCGACCTCTGCCTTGTTTCGGTCCCTACGCTGCTCACGGCCGACTTGAGCCAGGTGGATCAGACCCACATTCGCTCGGCGTTCAACATGGTCTCGCGTATCGCTCAGCCAGGCTCGACCGTTGTGGTCGAGTCGTCGGTCACCGTCGGTATGACTCGCGAGCTCTTCTCGCCCCTTCTTGCCAAGGGTATCCACGTCGGTTTCAGCCCCGAGCGCGTCGACCCTGGCCGCACTTTCCCCGCCTTCGAGGACATCCCCAAGGTGGTCTCGGGACTGGACCAGCCATCGCTCGAACGCATCACCGAACTCTACTCGCGTGTGTTCAACACGGTGGTTCCCGTGTCGAAGCCCGAGGTGGCCGAGTTCACCAAGCTGTACGAGAACTGCCAGCGTCTGGTCAACATTGCATACGTCAACGAGATCGCCGACGCCTGTGCCAAGCACGGCGTGGATGTGCACGAGGTTGTCAAGGCTTCGGCCACCAAGCCGTTTGGATTCATGCCATACACGCCGTCGCTCGGTGCAGGAGGCCACTGCATCCCCGTCAACCCATTCTACCTGTTCGCCAACTGCGATCTGCCTCTCCTCCGTTCGGCTGCGCTCGCCAACCAGCAGCGTCCCGTCGAAAAAGCGGTCGAGGTCGCCTCTGTTGCAACGCAAGTGCACGCTGCCTCTGCGTCGTCGGGCAAGCCAAAGGTGGCTATCGTCGGCATGGGATTCAAGCGCGGCGAGGCAAGTCTTGCCTACGCACCCACCGTCACCCTCGCCGATAAGCTCACCGAACTCGGAATCGAGGTCAGCTACGTCGACGAATATGTCACTTCGGACCGATGGGCCAAGGTGGACGCTGCCACGTTCCAGAACGTCGAGCTGTTCGACTCGACATTCGACGCGGTGGTTGTCGCTCAAAAGCCGATTGCCAGCGAACTTGCTGTGCTCGAAAAACTCTCTCACGCCAAGGTGTTTTACTACACCAAGTGAAACCCCAGCATCCTTCACCGCATCTTGTCCATAGTCAGTTTTTCCTCCTGTAGCAATAGAGTCTCCTCCACACTGCTCGAAACAGACCCAAAGTCCCAGTGCGCCTCAAAAAAAAAAAAACAAAAAACAAAAAAAAGGAAAAAAGGAAAAAAAGGAAAAAATGCAGCACCTAGGATTCCGGAGGATTCCCGCGTGGTCACCCAACGCGGTACAGACTGGGCGATACCGTGCTTGACTTCGCAGATGGGGCGGGATGTGGTAGTTTCACGGTTCTGTGGCCGCAGGCGATCTTGTTCCTTTTCGATCAGATTGAGAGTGTCGATTGTGGGGAGAGGATGGATTCGCTCGAGTTGCGTGGGTGTCTGGGCGGCGGGTTCGCTTCAGATGGCGGAGCTGGAATTTTTACGCCTCGAGGGGAAAAGTGGGCGAAATCGGTGGAAGCACGATTTCGCGGAACGGGAGGTTCACCAGTGGCGCGCTGTCTGACGTGACCTCGTTTCGCCACGTCTCCGAGTTGAGGCGAATGACCGTGCCCGTTGGGCTTGAACCGATGCTGAGTGCGGCGAGAGAAGACGGTGGCCTGTCTCTGCCTTGGTTGAGAGTGTTTGCTCCCTGCCTCCTCCCGTTCTTCCTTGCTACCACCATCGCGTACTCGTCCGGACGACCGGACCTTCTGGCCGACATGGAACGTAGCATACGACTGGCATTGTGGCTGGCAGTGGCTCTACTGTGCCTGCTGAACTCAGCGAGCGCAGCCCCGCTCTCCAGCTCAACATCCACCACTATGGCAGCTATTTCAACGAATACGGCGAGCGCAACCACCCAGACCACTCAGGCGGCAAGCAGTACGACCTCGACAAGCTCGAGTGCAGCCACAAGCACATCGAGCATCCGCGTCTCGACGTCGCTTTCCTTCTCGTCGATATCTTCTGCAAGCACCGACGTTGAGCCATCTACCTCTACAGTGCGTACAGTCCCGACCAGCAGCGATGTGAGCGCAACCATCGCGACTCGCACGCGGGAGAGTGTCAGTGCGACCACTGGGGCGCCTTCGCGTTCCAGTAAAGCGACTCAAACACGCACCACTCGCACTACGCACGAGTCGAGCAAGGCCGTGCATCGAACGTCACACCGAAGCAGTGCACGCACCGCTCGATCGTCCAAGGCCAAATCCACGCGCTCTCGATCCACTCATCGAGCCGCCAAATCCACGCGTAGGACGGTCAAACCGACACGTACAGCCAAATCGACACGTACAGCCACGGCGAAGACTCACACGGCCCGCGCCAGTGCGACGTTGCACCTCGCTGCATCAAAAACACACTCGAGCCACACCCACAGCAGCAAGACACACACACACACCGTTGCACCTACGATCCACCATCCCAAGGGAGGCAACATTGTAGCCGATCCGGTTCCGGGCTCGACGTGGGAAAGAGTGCGAAAGATCCTGCTCATTCCACTGTGCATTGTCACGGTGCTCACCTTTATCGCCGGAGTGGCGCTGTACATCGCTGCAACCTGGGGAAGCGGTGAAGGCTGGTTCGGTAAGCCACTCAGCGAGCCGAATCTGGAGGAGAAAGGTCAGACCATCGGTCCCGGCCAGCCAATGACGTATCCTCAAGAGAAAATTGCGGCTCAAGATATCGTGCAAACGCAAGAGAGAGAAAGCGATCCATTCACGTACAAGCCACCTTCGGTCATGGCCACTCGACGCCCTTTCGTTAGGACTTAAATTACCTGCTGCTTCGTTCAACACCAGTCGTCGAGTTCCAACGAGTGATGAGTGCAGTGATGAGTGCTAGGTGCAAAAATCCACAAACGCGCATGCTGCGGTTGGATTTGGAAAAAAATGCTCCGTACTGGGCTCGAACCAGTGACCTTCCGTTGTAAATACTCAGCTGTGCTGAGGCACCGTGTATTAGACGGATGCGATAATCCAACTACGCTAACGAAGCTTCCATGTCAGCAGGAGCTTCATACGACTTTATATCTACACAAATTCATTTTCAGCAATTGAGTGGCTGGCGAGGGGCTGGCGATGGGTGCGAGATGTCTGATACCATTGCTGCAGACAGGGCGGATGCTGATGTTGGATCGTCATTGTGGGTTGATCGAACGGTCCACTGGGGGGTTAGGACGGATGAAAACAGCGATCCGGGCTCAATTTGCTGCGCCTTGGCAGAGATGAAAGCGGTGCGTGCACCAAAAACTTGTAAGCGATCGTCGAGTCGAGCAGCAACGAGACGATCAAGATGGCAGTATGAGCAGCGGTTCGTGCGCTTCGGCGGCAAGATTGAGCATCGCAAGTGCAGTCCTGTTTGCGTTGGCAGCGGGCCCACTAAGGGGAGAAGGAGGGGTATAAGTACACGGTGGTCCGAGTGTCCAAGGGCGCGACCACGCATGTTGCAACACGAGATGCGAGCTTTCGTAGTCTGGCTGGTGCTTAGTCTGGCGCTTTGTGCACTCGCCCTTCCCACCGACAATGGTCACTCGGGCACGGACAAAGTGCAAGCTGAAAAGAGCCCAGGTGGTGGCCCGGTCAAGGCAAAGCGCGCGCCTCTCATGATGCCCGGAATGGGCGGACTGGGAAGTATGGGCGGTCTTGGTAGTCTTGGCGGTCTGGGTGGAGGTGACCTTGGTGGCCTTGGTGGTGGAGGATCAGGTGGACTTGGCAATCTCGGAGGACTCGGAGGCATGATGGGCGGAGGCGGTATGTCGAACCTTGTCTCGATGGTGAATCCATCATCCGGATCAAGCTCGGCTGGAGCGGGCAGTTCGCCCTTGACGGGTCCTTTGGGTATGGGCGGTCTGGGCGGTGCTGGCAACATTGGCGCTGCGGGCACGTTTGCGCAATCGCTCTCGGGCACGCCTGACACCACCAGCGCTTCTGCCAACACCGCCACCACTCCCTCTGCCGCGAGCTCTGGAGACTGTCCGCCTCTGTACCTCATCTTTGCGCGCGGCGCGACCGAGATCCAAGGCACATTTGGCGTTGTCGGACGGCCCCTCTGCAGTGGCCTCCAACAACAAATCGCAGGCACGCTGTGCTACGACGTGGTGTACAGTTCCGACGCCGAATACCTCGTCTCACCGGGCACAGGAGCCAATACAGCCTCGCAGTTCATCGCCGGAATCGCAGCCAAGTGTGGCTCGACAAAGTACGCGCTGGCAGGATACTCCAAGGGCGCCATGGTGGTGCACCAGATCCGTGCACACAACGTTGTGGCAGCAGTCACGTTTGGCGACCCGCTCAAGATGCAGGGTGTGCAGAGCACCAACGTGGTCAAGACGTTCTGCAGTGCGGGCGATCCCGTATGCGAAAACGGCGCCATGATGATGGCGCATCTCACGTACACAACGCAGGACATCCCGGCGGCGGTCCAGTTCATCGTTCAGGCGTTCAAGTCGTCCGGAGGAGCGACGAAAGGTGGAGCGACGATGGCGAGGCGAAAGCATCCCTGGCGCCGCAAGCACGGACCGAATCGTGCTGGTCACAGAATTTCCATCGCATAGTGCCGGCTAGTTGAATCGCAACGAGATGCCGCAGTTGGTGCCGTGTCGTCGTGTAGTCTCGAGATTAGAAAGACTGTGGATGGGAGCAAGATGCATTGCGAAAAGAGATCAAAAGAGCGACCGGGATGGAAAGAAGAGATTAAGATGTACAGAGGCGGAAGGAGAAAGG
Organism: Moesziomyces parantarcticus; assembly: GCA_023212605.1. Lineage (NCBI taxonomy): Eukaryota > Fungi > Basidiomycota > Ustilaginomycetes > Ustilaginales > Ustilaginaceae > Moesziomyces > Moesziomyces parantarcticus. The sequence continues at coordinate 77,785 of JALCCF010000040.1, read as the reverse complement.
GCGAGGCGAGCATAGTCCGTGGGTCGAGGATGGTGTGCGTCATGCTTAGAGGAGCACGGCGCCTGCAGCGATGGCGGCGACGCACATGAAGATGGCCTGTGCTGCTGCGCTCGAGGCAAAGTGGGGCGAAGTCAAGAGCGAGAGGGCGCCGCTGCTGGAGCCCATGCCGGAACCCTGGTTGAGCGCATTGCCTGCGTTGGAGCTGTTGCCGTATCCGGGGATGGTGGTGAGGATGGTGCCGCGCGAGACCTGGGGAGCGGGGAGTTGCGACGAAGGCGGTGGTGTGTAGCCCGAGATGGTCTGGACGCCCGTGTAGGTGGTTGCGACGCCGGCACCGCCGCCTGCAGCGGCCTGGGCGGATGCGAGTGTGACGAGCGAGAGGATGAGCGCAACGAGCGCGAGCACGAATGTGGTGGATCGCATGGTGAGTTGTGCCAGAGGGTGATGGTGATGGTGGTGGTGATGAGGATGATGGCGACCAGAGGCGCGTCGCCGAGGCTGAGCAGCAGTCTCTGTCTCTCTCTCTGGCGCTGCTCTGGCGCTGTGCTGTGCTGTGCTGTGCTGTGCCGAAGGGCGGCAGGTGAGCCGAGCTATTTAGTTGGTGAAGCGGTGGAGCGCGCGCTGGCACTCTGCCACTGTCGAGTGCTCGAAATCCAAAACTCGAACTCGAAGTCGAACCCCACTTTGAATCGCGCCGTGCTTGGCAACTCTGCGCTCCTGTGCCTCTTTCTGAGTTGACGTCAACAAGGCCGAGTCCGAGTCCGCCCCTCGATTTTAATTTCGAGTTTGTCGTTTGTCTTGAAACCAGAACCTAACATGATTGGATTATATCGGACGAGAAAAGGATCGCCGCACAGGCACCCAACGCGATCGAAAGAGAAAGAGCTGAAGAGCGGGAAGAAAAAATCTTGAATTCGCCTTCCTCCTGCCATTCCACACCATACCCCCCCCCTCCCCCACCTCCCATAGGTACATGCCTCTTCTGCGCCTGGCCATCGCCACCAGAACATACACTTGCACTGCTACCCCCCGGATCGCTGCCAACACCGCATCCGCCGCTCTTCGTATCACCGCAGCGACCCCACGCACGTCTGCACGCACCGCCGCCGCTGCTGCTTCGACCGCTCGCACCTTTTGCGCTTCCGCACTTCCACTCGCCAAATCACACCGACTCAACAAGATGCCGCCCAAGAAGCAGGCCGTGGTCGAAAAGATCCGTCTGGGTCGTCCGTCGAATAACCTCAAGATGGGTATCGTCGGTCTGCCCAACGTCGGCAAGTCGTCGCTCTTCAACGTCATTGCCAAGTGCGATCTCGGCAAGTCGGCCAACTTCCCCTACGCCACCATCGAGCCCGAAGAGGCGCGCGTGCCCGTCCCCGACGACCGCTTCACATGGCTCGCACAGCAGTACAAGCCCAAGTCCGAGGTGCCCGCCTTCCTCACGTGCATCGACATTGCCGGCCTCACCGCCGGCGCCTCCACGGGCGCCGGTCTCGGCAACGCCTTCCTGAGCAACGTCCGCAGCGTCGACGGCATCTTCCAGGTCGTGCGTGCCTTTGACGATGCAGAAGTCATCCACGTCGAGGGCGACGTCAACCCCATCCGCGACATGGAGATCATCTCCACCGAGTTGAGACTCAAGGACATTGACTGGATCGAAAAGGCGCTCGACAACTCCAAGAAGAACGCAAGGAGCGCAGGCAACGTCAGCCTCGAAGACAAGAAGCGCAAGGAAGAGGTGGCCATCATCGAAAAGATCCTCAAACACGTCCAGGAGGACAACAAGGACATCCGCAAGGGCGACTGGAACAACAACGAGGTACGTTTTTGCTCAAAGCTGCTGCTGGTGTTGTCGCTTCTTTCTTTCTTAGATGATGATAAAGAGTGCGCATTGAGACACTCGACAATTCTAATAACCCAGCTCGTCGATGGCCCATCAAGCCAGTATGAGATAATTAGTATTACACTGATTCGTCCGGCACATCTAGCAGCAGCAGCCTCGTTATGCGCTAGATTGACCATGCGCTGACTCTGTTTCTTTGCTTTTGATGACGTCAGGTCGAGGTGATTAACAACCTGCAGCTGTTGACTGCCAAGCCGGTGATCTACCTAGTCAACCTGTCGGAACGCGACTACGTTCGCAAGAAGAACAAGTGGCTGCCCAAGATCAAGGCGTGGATCGACGAGAACAACCCTGGCGATCTGCTCATTCCCTTCTCCGTCGCGCTCGAGGAGCGTCTTCTCGCACTCGGCTCGCCCGAAGCCGAGGCGGCCGAACTCGCCACTCTGGGCGACAACATCACGGGTGCACTTGGAAAAATCACCAAGGCAGGATACGACGGTCTGGATTTGGTGCGATACTTTACCGCCGGTCCGGACGAGGTTCGTGCCTGGACGTTCCGCAAGGGTCTCAAGGCACCCGAAGCCGCCGGCATCATCCACACCGACTTCCAGAAAAAGTTCGTCTGCGGAGAGGTCTTTTCCATCGACGATATCAAGGAGCATGGCAACGAGGCAGGCGTCAAGGCCGCCGGCAAGTACAAGCAGATCGGCAGGGAGTACAAGGTGCAAGATGGCGATATCTGCTACTGGAAACACGGCTAGATTTTCCATCCTTTACTCAATCGCATTTGCTTTTCGGTCATCTGAGAATCGGCTGCGAATGTGTGCGATTATGAGAGAGAGCTGCAGACTACGATTACATGGTTGTGCGCGCATCGATTTTGCGTCTCGCCCTATCGCGTGGCTGTCGAAACACGCCCTCGTCCTTGTCCTTCTTATCCGGCTTGCTCTTCCTGTCCTTCTTCGGCTTGGATTCGGGCTTGGGCTGGGCGGGCGATTGGAACGCATCGCCTGCGGTATTGAAGTCAAACTCGCCCTCAAACTTGCCCTTTCGCTTCTTGGGCTGCTGCGCGTCGTCGTGCGCCGCATCGGATTTGCGTTTCGCCGGGCGCTTCTTGCCTCCCTCGTGCTTAGAAGCCTTGGACGCCGAGACGACAATGTAGTCGTCCTTGTCCGAGTCGCTTTCCTCCTCCACATCAGCCGTGGGCGTAGCAGCAGCAGCAGCAGCAGCAGCAGCGGGGGACAGAGTTGGCTCGTGTGAAATCGGCTCCACCGCTGCAGCAGGTGGAAGCTCGAGGTCGATCGCAGAGGCGCTGGAGTTGAGGATGCTGCCGACCGAGTCGACGAATTGCGCCTTGATGGCGTCGATGCGTGTCGTCACGGCCGAGGCACGAGTAGCGAGCGTTCCAAACAGCTTCGACGTGGGTGCGGCGAGAGCGTTGGTCTCGTGCACACGTTTGGATGCACTCGATCGCTTGCCTGTCGCCGCCGTATTCCACACGTCCGTGTTCAATCGCTCCTCGCTCCGCGCCGCATTGCTGATGGCCGAAATCACCGCCACTGGTTTGACCGCCTCCTCCAAGGCTGGTCTCTCCACCGCTTCGCCCAAATCCATTTCCTCGTCATCCGCCGCCAGCGACGCCTCGAGCTTCTTTCGCCTCTCCTCGCTCGCGCTCTGCTGATCCTTCTGCCACTGCTCCACCTCGTTCTGGATCAGCTGTGCAATCTCGGCCGCACGCTTCTTGAGCTGCGCCGCGTTGGGCGGGATGCACGCCAGCACGCCATCCACCTTGGTCGGTGCGCGGCTCGCGAGCATCATCATATTGTTGGCACCCAGGATGTAGCGCGGCGACTCGTCCTCCTCCCTCGCCACTCGGTCGCGCCACCGATGCAGCGCACGCACGAGCCTTTCCTCGCGCTTCATCTCGCCCACCTCCCTCCTCTCTTCCGTACCCAGCGCAGCTTCGCCTCCCCACTTGCGCCACACGCTCCTCCAGCCCTCGCGCGTCTCGCCCTCGGCATCCCACTCTTCCTTGGCATACGTCGCCATGGCAACCTCCTTGCTGCGGTTAAACACATCGCGGATCGCATCCACGCCTCCCGCCTCCATGAGTTCGTGCCGAAGGTTGTCGTAGATGTACAGCAGCGTATGCGTGTCGCTGCGCGCATAGTAGAGCATCTCCTTGGGCAACGGCCGGATGCGCCAATCGGCAAGCTGATACCGCTTGTCCGCATCGAAGTTGCAGTACCTCGCCATGAGATAGTTGAGCCCGTGGCTCGGGAACATCAACACGTTGGTGGCGTGGTACGTGTCAAACAGATTGACCAGATACAGACCCAGATCGCGCTGCAGCCACAGCACGTCGTGGTTGGCGCCATGGAGTACCTTGACTTTGCCTGGGTGTGTGAAGGCCGAGTTGAGCAGTTCGGCGTGCTGACGCACCTCGTCCGAGAGCGTGTCGATGATCCAGTCGCCCCAGCGCGTGCTGAGCTGCATGAGGCAGACGATGCCTTGGTAGGTGCGGTACGAGTGGTGCTCGAGGTCGATGGCGATCTCGGTGACGCGCGGCTCGTCGAGATGATCGCGCAGCTTCTCGATCTGATCCTTGGTGGACACCCACTGGAAGGGGGACGAGTCGGTGGAGAGCGAAGGATCCTTCTCGTTGAGCGGCGGCGGTGGCTGATCCTTTGCGCCCGGCTCGGGCTTGGAGAGTGCGTGTGCGGGCGGATCGGCATGGAGGATCTCGTGGTAGTAAGGGTTGTCGAGCGGGTCGCCCTCTGCGCAGTACATGCCACGCCTTGGACCGCGTGGCAGCGGCTGACCGTCGGCGCCGAGACGAGGCGGGCTGACATGGCCCAGAGGCACCACGGCGTTAGGCTTGCCGTACTTGAGCTTGGGCTGCCAGAGCGTGTCGGGCGAGTTGTCGGGCTTGGTGGTAAAGTTGCGCTGCGGCGGTGGGATGGGAGCGTTGAGCACCCATGCGGGTAGATTGCCCGTCTTGGGCAACGCTTTGCCGTTCTGCACCGCCGTCATGGCCTGAACCTTGCCGTGTGTGGACGTGATGTCGGCGGCACCGTTGGCATCCGCAGTGGCAGCGTTGGAGAGGGAGCGTGGGGCCAGCTTTCCCGTGTACTCGTCGAGGCAGGTGTCTGCGCTCTCGAGCAGGTGGTCGACGAGCTCGCCGAGGTTGGAGGCAAACGACTCGTTGGTGGTGACGTCTGCCATGTCGAGATCGATCTCGACCTTGGCTTTGGCTTTCGCCTTGTCGGACAATGACGACGAGGACGAGGTCTGGACGAGCGGAATCTTGGGGGCCCGCGAGTCGGATGCGATCCAGCTGGCGAGTTGGGAGATGGACTGCAGCAGCCGGTTGGACTCGGCGTCGAGTTTCTTGGCGAGCTTGCGGTCCATGCTGCGGTGGAAGGCGAGATCGCCGTGGTTTGGAATAGCAGCCGCATTGCGAGTGAGCGGCTGGAGCGCCGACTGGAGACGCAGCAGGTAGGCCGGCAACTCGGTCTTGGGATCGGGCATGGCAGCAGCAGAGCCTGAGCCTGAGCCTGAGGCTGAGCCTGATCCAGAAGGCGTGGATGGTGACATTGTGCGTGTGCTTCAGCTGCTGTCGTTGATGGGTAGAGAACAGCAGCGTGGGCACGATGGAGGTGGTGGAACAAGAAGAACGCAGCCGCTGTGGTCGCAAATCGAGAAAAGCAGCTCCGCAGTCCCAAAAAATTCTCACTTTTCCGGCGCTTTTCTTGAAATATTTTGAGCCGGTGGAGGGCGGGAGGATCGATCTAACAATTTCAACCCTTTCAATTTACGCGACTTTGGCGGCGCGTCGCAAGACCAACACGTCGATACGAATCACTCCGCCTTCTCCTTCTATCACCACCATCTTCATCACCACCACCGCCATCTGCAACCGCCATGCCACCACGAAAGAAGGCAACAGCAGCGACACAACCGCCTGCAAAGCGTCAGAGGAAGGACGAAGACGACTCCATACAAGACTACGAGGACGATGCGGCAATGGCACTTGCTCAGGCGCCTCCACCGCCGCCCATCCCGTCCGAGCCAACGTCGCCCATCCAGCACTCGTACACCTACGCATCCAGCGTCCCTTCCGAGTGCAGCAAGATCGACGCCGACAACCCGAGCATCAAGGTGCCCTGCGCGCTTGGTGTCGACGAGGCTGGTCGAGGCCCCGTCCTCGGTCCGCTCGTCTATGGGATTGCCTACTGCCCCGTCGCCTACCAGCACTCGCTCAAGCAGATTGGGTTTGCCGACTCCAAGGCGCTCACCGCCGAGCGGCGCGACCAGCTGCTGTCTGCGCTCATCCACCACCGCGACCACCTCGGCTGGGCGGTGCGCGTCATGTCGCCCCAAGACATCTCGGCGGGCATGCTGCGTCGGCGGCCCATCAATCTCAACGCGCAGTCGAGCCAGGCCACCGTCTCGCTCATCGCCGGCGTGCTCGAGCAGGGCGTCGACGTCACCGAGATCTACGTCGACACCGTTGGCGATCCCAAATCGTACGCGCGCCTCTTGAGCTCGCACTTCCCCAGACACCCGCACATCAAGTGGACCGTGACGAGCAAGGCCGATGCCATCTATCCCATCGTCGGCGCGGCGAGTATCGCGGCCAAGGTCACGCGCGATCGATGCATCGAAAACTGGAAGTACGCCGAACAGCTCTCCGCCCCGGCGCAGGTACATGCGGTTCTTGGTGACACGACCAACCATCCCGCACCACTCGCCGACGAACCTACCAAGAAGCGAAACATGGCGACCGACGTGTGGGACAGCATGGGTGCGTTGGGCAGTGGCTATCCTGGCGACCCGAATACCGTCGCCTTTTTGAAGCGCACGCTCGATCCCGTCTTTGGCTGGCCTGGCATCGTGCGGTTCAGCTGGGCCACTGCAAAGACGATGCTCGACGAAAAAGTCAAGCCGGCGCCATCCCAACCCGCGACTACCAATGCAGATACTGCCGAACCAGTGCGCGGTGGCAAACGACTCACCCGCTCCCTCTCGCGCACTTCTTCTCTCGCCGATGCATCCACTGCGCTCCCACCTGACACCGGTCTTGGCACCTCGGCTGCATCACGCGCGGTGAGTTTGTACGGTACACCGCTTCCGCAGCCGGGCGTTCAAGGCGCCACGGTGCCACGCGCCTACAAGGTCAAGTGGATCGACGAACCCGTCGCCATCTCCAAGTTCTTTGGCGCCAAAAAGCCCGTGTCCAAACCGAGTGGCTCCACCAATGCAGCTGCATCCACCACCTTGCAAAGCGACATCAACGACTGGCTCAACACCGAACCCGTCTGGCGTTCCAAAGCCGATGCTACGCCGTCTCAGCTTCAGCTCAATGCCAACAGGATGCTAAAGGATCTGGGCATGGCATCCGCCAATGCCACTTTCAGCTTGTTCTAAGACCATGGGAAAATGGGAATGCAAATCGAAATTGTTGGCTAGATAAGACCCTGTCGTTTGAGCAAGTCGTACGTCTTTTTGGTATACGAATTGCCGTGTTCGTCTTCGACCTCTTGAGCATCCAGACCGGCTTGGGACTGTTCGTTTTTGGTCTGTCTGCGCAGCTTTTCAGCCAGCGCTAGCGCATCGGCGATGCTGGTCACGTCGCGGAATTGCACCGTGTTGGGAAGGCCGAGTGCACGCATTCCAAACGCATGGCGCGATTCGGTAAAGTGCTTCTCAAACGCCTTGCGACCGTGGTAGACGTGGTCCGAACAGATCTCGCACTTGAACTCGTTGCGCAGTCCGTGCAGCTTGTACAGCCAGAACGGAATCGGTCGTCCATCCCACCCCAACGGCAACTTGAGCGGATTGTACACCCGACCCGTCCCATCATCGTCTTCATCCATCCCCACCCCCGCCTCGTCACCATCGCCATCCAGACCCGACGTGGGGTTGAGGGCAGACATGCGATTCAACTCGTCTTCCGCTGCCTCCGCTTCCGCCTGTCGCTCCCGATCCGTTAGCGCAGCTTTGCGTTCGACGTTGGATTTGGTGTCGGCACGAATCGTCGCCAGCTCCTCAACCAGCGCACGCACAATGGCTTCGTCCCGCGCCAGCGCTTTGGCGCGCACTCGCTGCTTGATCCTCTCCGCCTCGTTGTGCGCATCACCACCACCAGGCGTGGATGCGCTGTCACTGGTGGGAGCCGCCTGCTGTCGCGCCGCCGCCTTGAGATGCTTGGGTGCCTTGAGATGCGCATCGTACACCGTCTGCTTGGCGTAAAACCTGCTGCACGCTACACACCAGATCCCCTGCTCTCCCACCTCACCCTGCCCTAACCCCGCACCATCATGCACCTTCGCCTTGCCCGCCCCCGCTGCGCCAAACACCTCGCCACCCTGCTGCTCCCACCCCTCCACCCCACCGCTTTCCCACGCCTCCTCGAATCTTGCCACCGCCTGTGCCGATATGCTGTCCACGTTTGCTAGCGGCTGCGTCTTGCGCATGAAGCCATCCAGATACCTCTTGAGCTCCGTGAGGTAGCTGCGGTATGCATCCGTCTTCTTGGCGTGGTTCGGGATGGGCGAGCTCGGCCCAGCGAGCTTGCCGACGTCGTCGATGTAGCTGAGGTAGCTCAGCCGCTTGGCACCCTTGAGGTTGAGGTACGCCTCGTGGTGCACGTACAGATCCAGGAATCGACCCGCCATCTCCTCGCCCGAAAACATGCGGTCCACAAAGTCGGTCGCATCGGCATATCCAGCGGCTAGGGCTTGCGACGATCCTGCCTCGGCACCCGACGAGCCTCCGGCCTCGAGCGCGCTGAAGTCGACCGAGAACGTGTCGGGCAGCGCGCCTGGGTACCTCTCGTGGTAGTCGCGAACGCGGCCCAGTCGCTCGTAGAATTCGCCAAACGCGTCGTCGCCCTCGGCAGAGGTAGAGCGCGCCGAAGAGAGAGCATCAAGTTCGCGCTGTCGATCACCGTGCTCGTCGGCGTAGAAACGATCGAGGTACTGGTAGCGCGATGCGACGCGGTCGAGCAGGTCCGACGCCTTGTGTGCGCGCTTGAGCTTGTCCTTGTGTGTGAGCGTCGATGAGGTTGCCGAGGAAAGGAGCAGGTCGACGAGCGCCTGCTGGTAGCGCTCCGCCTCCTCGTGAGTCTGCCTCGCCACCTCGATGAGCGATGTGTCTGCCATGTCGCCGTCTTCGCAAAGGATGGAATGGGATGAGGAGGAGCAAGGCTGAGCTGCAAGTCTTCGCCGCTGCCACCGCTCCATTCCCGACATCCGAGTTATTTTTTGGAGCGGCAATTTTTGGTCACGTGCCTCTCGGGAGTTTGTGTCCTTCCGCTACTCCACATTCTCACCTCCGCACCTCCATCATCCTCCCCATCCTCCTCGTCCACCTGATCTTGGCACCAGCCAGGACCACCGTTGAGAAGCTCGCCCATCATGTCCGGCGGCGGCGTCAACGCGGGCGACAGCAAGCTCGTGTTCGAGAGCTCCGAGCAGGTCAAGGTCGCCACCACCTTCGACGCCATGGGCCTAAAGGAGGATCTGCTGCGCGGCATCTACGCATACAACTTTGAGAAGCCATCGGCGATCCAGCAGCGTGCCATCCTGCCCATCATCCGTGGTCGCGATGTCATCGCCCAGGCGCAGTCCGGTACGGGCAAGACGGCGACATTCAGCATCTCGATGCTGCAGAACATCGACACGACGCTGCGCGAGACGCAGGCGCTGGTGCTCAGCCCCACGCGCGAACTCGCCATCCAGATCCAGTCCGTCGTGCTGGCACTTGGCGACTACCTCAACGTGCAGTGCCACGCGTGCATCGGCGGTACGAGCGTGGGCGAGGACATCCGCAAGCTCGACTATGGCCAGCACATTGTCTCGGGCACGCCCGGCCGCGTGTACGACATGATCCGACGTCGCCACCTGCGCACCAAGAACATCAAGATGCTCATCCTCGACGAGTCCGACGAGCTGCTCAACATGGGATTCAAGGACCAGATCTACGACGTGTATCGCTATCTGCCGCCCGCGACGCAGGTGGTGCTGCTCTCGGCGACGCTGCCGCAGGACGTGCTCGAGATGACGAGCAAGTTCATGACGGACCCGGTGCGCATCCTCGTCAAGCGCGACGAACTCACGCTCGAAGGCATCAAGCAGTTCTTTGTGGCCGTCGAGAAGGAGGAGTGGAAGTTCGACACGCTGTGCGATCTGTACGACACGCTCACCATCACGCAGGCCGTCATCTTTTGCAACACGCGGCGCAAGGTGGACTGGCTCGCGGCCAAGATGAAGGAGAACAACTTCCAGATCAGCAGCATGCACGGCGAGATGCAGCAGAAGGAGCGCGATGCCATCATGTCCGAGTTTCGCCAGGGCAGCTCGCGCGTGCTCATCACCACCGACGTGTGGGCGCGCGGCATCGACATTGCCAACATCTCGCTCGTCATCAACTACGACCTCCCCACCAATCGCGAAAACTACATCCACCGCATCGGTCGCTCCGGTCGCTTCGGCCGCAAGGGCGTGGCGATCAACTTTGTCACGCTCGAAGACGTGCGCATCCTCCGGGACATTGAGCAGTTCTACTCGACCCAGATCGACGAGATGCCCGTCAAGCTCGACGATATGCTCTAGTTTTCATTGTTGTTTGCCCTTGAGGCTTGTACTTTTATCAATACCGTTGGTTTTCATTTCATTCTCCCGGCTGGCGTGCCGGGGTAGCGAGATGGCATGGCGGGTCAGCTGTGGCTGAGACACTTGCCGCAGGTCTAGGTTTGCTCATATTCATCTTGTGGCTTGTTGTTCCGTCGGGATGCAGATGAAGGGTGGTACCATGACGCATTTGCCGCTGGGCGAGATGAGGCTCGAGTGTAAGCCAAATCTCATTAGAGCCACCTCTCCTTACTTCCTTGGCCATATATAGTTCGCCTTTGCGATGCTGGACTTGGAATCTGCGCCATCGCCAGGCCAAACCTCCATGATGCGATTGCTTTCTATCCTCGCAGGCTGCATTGCGGTGCTATTCGGCTTCGTTTCTTGCGGCGACTACCGTGTTGGGTGGGATATGATTGATCACATTGCACGCATGGACTCGCCGCTCATGCTTGCCAGTCGCTTTCCGCACATCCCCACCTTCGAACGTCCTCACATCGGCTTTGTCCCGCCGCAGCTCTACGTAAGCTTCCCTCTCTTTTATTGTCTCTAGTGCTTTTGCTGATGTGGTTTTTGTAGGGATTGATTTCGGGAGCCGATGCAACAGGACGGCTTAAATTCGCCTTGCCTGCTCGCGGCCATGCATTGCTCTTTACGACTCCTGTGGATGGGAGCAAGGTTCGGGCTGTTGGAGTCATCACTGACCACACGGGCGTACACAGGTATTTTCGAAGCAAACCTTTCGTTCCCCTTCCCATCCCCGGCGTCGTCAGCGGGGATGGTGTAGTCGCTCCTCGAGCGGTGGAGGCGATGGGGTTTGGAAAACGCCATGTTGCAATCGACTCTTGGCAACCGTATCAAAAAGTCATCTTGACCAATACCGCCAAAGTACCCCTGTCGATGCGGACCCAGTTGGGCGTCTATCCACCCGAGATGCTCGCGGAGATCCTCGATCCGGGAAGACAAGCAAGCAGCGTGCAGTGGAGCAACACGCCGACGTGGGACAAGATCAGACCGCAAAGGCTGGTGATCGAGCCGAAAAAATCGCCCAGGTGGCTCAAACTCAAGTCCTGGCGCTCGTTCGGTTCCAGCTCGAGTTCTCCAAGCACGGCCAGTCCCTCAACTCCACCCACCGTGTAAACATCCGTATCTCTCATACTCGCACAGTGAAAGTGAATGCGGAATGCGATCGAGTGTGCGAATGAGTGCGAATGCGACAGTGCCAACGAGTCGAGTGTGTCCTGCCATCTACCGCGCGGCATTGCGACATGCACGCACTCCAACGCCGTGTCGCTCTGTCCCACGCTTCCAGGGCGCCATCTGAACGCGACTGCGAAGAAGGGGCCAAGATTGCATAAGGGTGTGAGCGAATGTGAATTCTTTGAACGTGAGCTGAGCTGTTGCGGAGTGCGGGATTGCAGCCCAACGGCGACGTTGCGCAAGCGACTCCGAATCCGAGCCGAGTAATGCACATGCGAAGAAACTCTCCTGGTGTGTTGTCATAAGCCCCCGGGTGATCCTAGATGTGTATCGATCTTCTGCAATGCCAAACCTTTCGTGCATTTGCCATGGCGCTCGCTGTGCACTTGTCGCAACTCAGGTGACGAGAGATCATCTGGCACCCGCATCAGCAAAGGCTGAGCCAGCGCCGGCCGTGCACACTCGCCACGAGCAAGCCGCCGCTTCAACCAACCGCGCAAGAGTCGCCGGCACGATGTTTCCTACCGATACATACACCAGAGTTCACACACGCCAGCACGACTCAACAAACGAGATTGCAAACGAGCCCGACAAGCGTAGGATCGATAAAGAACGTGCGACATTGCAAAGGAGCGTGACGAGCGACTGTTCACACTGGTCAACGGTGATTTCAGGACCTGACGCCCTGCACGATGCAAGAGTGTCCCACCAATACAAACACCAGAGTTCACACAGGCCAGCACCACGTACACCATACGAGTTTGGCAAAGGAGCGTAGGAGCGACAAAGAGGTGACACATTGCAAAAGGAGCGTGACGAGCGAATGGTTGCAAATAGCGATTCATGATTGCAAGTTCTCAGCTACCAGAGTGCGCAAATGAGTGCGACTGCAATGTTGCGGCACGCAGTCCAACGCCGTGTCCCTCGGTCTCACCAGTGCGACAGCTGACTCAGACTGCAGAGCCAGCATTGCAAAAGAGGGTATGTGCGAATATATTGAAGAGATTGCAACCGAGTTCGGCAAAGGGGTGTAGCATCGACAATGAAACGTGTGGCATTGCAAAGGAGCGTGACGAGCGACTGTTCACACTGGTCAAAGGCGATTTCAGGACCTGACGCCCTGCACGATGCAAGAGTTTTCCATCGATACATACACCAGAATTCACACAGGCCACCAAAGGAGCGTAGGATCGACTAAGAAAGCGCGACATTGCAAAGGAGCGTAACGAGCGACTGTAAACACTGGCCAATGGTGATTTCAGGACCTGACGCCCTGCACATGGCGCACCGGTTGCACACCATATGCGGCGTGCTGCCTTGCGCCGTCGTCGTGCGCTGTGATGGTCTGTGCTGTCCTCGGCCTAGTCTGCGGTCTAGGTGGAGCCGAGAGCGGTACATGTCCCTCTCGCACTTGCTGGCCATGACCCCTCTCAAACGAGCCCAGCTCTGCTCGACCCTGTTGCGGGAGGTGGTGGCTGACGGCGCGGCCATTGGCGATGGGATACTGAGCCTGACCCCACGCATCGGCGGTGAAGGGCCTCTTCTCCACCTCGGCCTCTACCGTCCTGCTGCGAGCCCTCCTCACGCGCGAATCGGCGAATTCGGACGGCACAAGCACACCGAACGAACGCTGGTGTCGCAACCCCTCCTCGCGCGCCAGATACTCGAGCTTGATGCTCTCGGATGCTGTAGGCGGTCGACTCGTCGACCCACCGCGCGCTTGACTCGTTGCGATCCGTCCCTCCGATGCCGAATGCACAGATGCACTTGGCTGTCGATCTTCTTGCGTGCGAGGGAGGATGTTGGCCTGCAACAGCGCCGGGTCGATCTTGTTCTGGCGCGCAAGTCCAGCTGGCAGACTGATCGGGATCAACTTTCGCCCATTGATCACAATCGGCTTGGCTACAGCACCGCTCGAGGCTGAAGAGGCAAGCGACGAGGTGGAAGGTCTCTGGTGCAGTCCACGACCCGCATGAACTGCACCACCTTCTGCCAAGCCGAGATCAAGTTGCAATGCCGGCGCTGCGGATCGCATCTGGCGCTGGCCCGGCTGACCGAACTGCGCCGACACGGGAGAAGCCTGCAGATGCAATCGGCTGGATGGGGCATCGGCATCCCGACCGGGCGTGGCAGGTTGGGACGAGTAGCTAGTGTCGGCCGAAGTGGCGCTTGCGAATGAAGCTCCCGCTCGACTAGGCTGGCGCAGTGGGCTGTAGTGCGGCGTACCACCCATGCCGGCGCGACGAATAGGAGACACCGGGACGGGTTCAGGAAGCATCGCGTTGGCGCGTCGAGACGAAGCAGGCGATGCGGACGCCGTGTCGAATTGCAACGACGTCGCGCCAGGCGAATCGAGGCTAGCAGCGACAGCCTTGGACGCGAGCGAAGGCACCATCTGCTTCTTGACCAGATTGAGCAGTCTCGACTTGCGCGCTCGCTCCGGGTTGAGCAGCGTCGCTGAACACGAAAACCTCACGGGCACCAAACGTCTACGCTCCGTGCACGCAGCGTCGGCTTCGACGCGGTAGGCAAACTTCCATGCGAGCCGACCCTTGCGCTCGTATCCCGCCACCTGGTGAGTGCCCATCTTGACCGACAAGGCTGCTTGGCGAGTGAGCAGGTCCGCCTTGGTATCCTCGCCCACCGTGAGATGCTTGAGCAATGCCGAGCCGTCTGTCTTGCGAGCCGTGTCCAAGAGCAGCGCATCGTCGTCAGGTGCACCGAATTCGAGCGTACCAGACTGCTCGGCTTCCTGATCCTTATCTCCGCGCGACTTTGGCCGTTTGGGTGTCATTGCGCGTGCGGCCTCGGTTCCCTCCACCAGCTGCTCGGGCCTCCCAAACGGATCGTACGCGAGGTACGTCATGGTGATGGGCACGACGCGATGGTCGTGTTCGAGATGCAGCGTCAAACCGGCGTTGAGATACGACGCCCATCCCGATCCGCCGGGTTTGGACGCCGAGCCTGTGCCGCGGCTCTTGGGCCGCGGGAAAGTGGTGGTGGTGCGCGGCGTGACGGGCAGCGAGCTGTTGGTGGTCGCGGGAGAGCTCGCCGAGCAGATCGACGAGCCGGGCGTGGGCTGCAGCGGATCGTGCGGCGAAAAGAGCTCCGAGCTCGTCGCCGACACCTGGCTGGGATGACGCTTGGCCATGACGGCAGGCGGAGGAGCTCCCGCCGACCAGCCCGAGGCTCGAGTGGAAGCGGACACGGACAAGTCTTCGCTGTGCTTGGTAGCCACAGCGGTGTTCATGTGCGACGCCTCGACGCGGTCCGACTCGCCGAGCGTGCGGGAACGGAATCGACGGCCAAAGAAGGGAGCCCGGCCGTCGGTCTGAGAAGTAGACGGACGGCGATCTCCGGCAGTGGCGGCAGCAGCTGCATTGCCAGCCGCGGTGGGAAGAGGCGGCACGGGCGTTTGAGCCGAAGCAAAGAGGGAAGAAGCATCCAGACGCAGCTTGGGCGTGGATGCCACGCGAGTGCGCAAGAATCGCGACTTGCTCGGCGACTTGGCAGCGGCGTTCTTTGCTTCTGCGTCTAGCAGCGTGGGAAGCGCTGGGGCGCTGGACGGCGTCAAGCCGTAGGAGCGCACCTCGTATCTGCCATTATCGGTGTGCGAGGGCATGGATGGCAGTGGCTGCTGCCTCGGCAACGCCAGCGTAGGAAAAGTGAGCGGCGATACGGGCGGTTCCTGGCTGTAGACGTCGGCCGTGCTGGGCCGCACACGCACGTTGTTGCTGCTGAAACCGGCGCGAGTGGCTGTGAGGGCCGAATTGAAGCTCGGGAGCGCGGGAATGCTGAGGTGGTCGCTGTCATCCGAAGCGCCAGCGCGATGTTTGTCGAGCAGCGTGGTGTCGGCGCGGACGGTGGTAGCAGCCGAGGTGAGCGTGTCATTGTTGAGCTCGAGAGCGTGGGCTCTTGAGCTATTGACGCTGGATGCCGAGGCTGAATCCGAGGTGGTGGTGTGGGAGCGCGAGCAAGAGGGGAGCGAATCGTCGTGCGACGTTTGGCTGGTGCTGCACGTACCCGAAAATGGCTCGAGAGGATTGTCGTCGGCGGGCGAAGGTGGCTGCACGGTGTAGGTCTCGTCAAAGAAGCGGTAGGCGCGACGGTAGAGGTGTTTGGGTGGTGGGACCTCGTTGGCGCGCGCCACTGACGTGGGCTGGGTGGGATCCTGGTAGGACGAGGAGCGGGAGGAAGCGCCAAGCGAGTTGTCCGACACGGCGGACGCCTTGCGCAGCTCCGAACGGGGAGGGCCAAAGGTTCCGTGAGACGACGAGTGCGGGATGACGGGGCGCTCGTCGATGGTGTCTTCGGAGAAGCGCGAGGAGAGGATTCGCGACTGTGTGGCGAGGCTGGGCGGATGGTAGGGCAGCTTGGAGATGGGCGAAGAGTGCATGGGCTCATCCTCATCGATGGTGCCGATGTTGAAGGAAGGAACGCGGCTTGGGGAGCTTCCGTTGGAAGCCGAGCTGGAGCCCGAAGGGCGCGGAGGGGATGGACGGATGCTGTCGGGCCTCCTGGGGTATTCGTCTGGGATGTCGATGCTGAGTCTGGCAAAGTCGATGGAGAGCTGGCTGGAGCGTGCCGAGCTGTAGGCGATGGAGTTGTTGCGTGTGGCGTAGTGGTTGTCTGTCGAGTCGGTGGCCGAGTGAACGCGTGGATCGAGGCAGAAGGGGACCTCTGCTGAGCTCCAGAGGGTGGAGATGCTGCCTGCCCTGGAAGCCACTCGCGGGACGCGAGCGTCTTGGTCGTGCAGGTCTGTATGGAATGCTGACGACATTGTGAAACGAGGCTGAGAGGCGTGGAAGGAGAGTGTGGTGCGAGGAGGACGATCCTCGGGCTGAGAGTGACTTAGAGAAGGCAGTCGAGCATTCCGCCAAGCAAAGCAAAGTGCGAGATGCGTATGCGCAGAACGGGAGGGAAGGGAGGCTGTGTGTAGTAGAACGAGAGACGAGGCTGATGAAGGGAGCGAGGCGGTGGTCGACGACGGATCTTGGACGATGAGAAGCGAGCGAGGCTGGAGAGCTTGAGAGCGGTTGGTGGGCCAAGTTGAGGTGGTCGATTGGGAGAAGCGGAGCGTGTTGGCGAATGCAGGGAAGACGTGGGTTGATCGCTCGACGAGCCGGGTATAATTAGATTGAGGCTAGGTGGGTTGTGACGGGTGCGTTCGTGCTGCAGTTGTGGTGGCAGACGCGCGTTTATGAATCGAGCGAGACTGGAAAATGTGATGGTGGCGCAAGAAGAAGAAGAAGGGAGTGGGTGATGGTGATGAACGAAAGGGAGGAAAGCAAGGTGGGTGGAAAGTAGGATTGGGAAAGCGTTGCGGCGGAGGGGGAGGGAGGAAGGGGAGGGTGCTTTCGGTTGCGCATGGCGAGTACGCGAGAGGGGGGAGGTGTTGCTGACAGCGAGTGTGGCGGCGGGGAGTGAGGAGGAGGAGGAGGAGGAGGAGGAGGAGGAGGAGAGGCGTCGAGGAATGTGAATGGCCATGCGAGCTGCAAGATGGCAACTAGACTACTGTGAGATGTGCCCTGCAGGAGGAGGAGCAGCAGCAAAAGAGGAGGAGGGGGTGGGATGCGACCCACAGGAACGGCACGATGAGATGCGCGATGCTACCCACGCACCTCGTATTCAAGGGGGTGGGCCCATGATTGCGGCGGGCCGAGCGCCGTCCATGGTTGCTGTCAGTGGTACCGCTCATGCGAGGCGGGTGAGGCATTTTTTTTGGCGGCGCCCTGCTTGGCGCTGTCACACACTGCCGCCATCTTGACCAGCTTTTTTTGGAATTTCTTTTTGTTTTTTTTTGGCTCAAGGGGCGGCCGAGGATGCAGGATCGGATAGCGGTGAGAGTTAGCCGAAGAGCGCAGGGCCGGAAGAGTGGAGCCCGTCGGTCCATGTGCGTCTGCGAAACAGGAGGGTGGTGCATCCAGTGGGAGTTGCGAGGGCGAGGGCGAGGGCGAGGGCGAGGGCGAGGGCGAGGGCGAGGGCGAGTGCAAGTGAATGGTCAAGCGAGCTGCTTTGACGCGGCCCCTGCAATCTTCTTAAGAAGCGACGCGCGCGATGTTCTCGCCTTTTGCTGCCGCTTTTGCTGTGTGCCTTTCAGGAACGAGGCACGCGTCCCGTGCACGCTCCAACGCTTGGGTCCGGCTTGATTGTTGGTGGTGGATCGTATGGTGGTGGCGGCAGGCTTGTGCGTGCAAGGCGGGGCAACAGCAGCCATCCAAGCCAGCTCCGCCGTACAGAATGGCGGCAAGGGGTTGCTCACTATCGATGCTGGGGGGAGAGGGTTGTTGGCATGTCGACGGCATTGCAGCAGATGGCCCAAGGGCTTAAGCGCAGCGCATCCAATCGACAGCTGCAAGGGTTCGTGGCTGAGGAATTTGAACCATTTTGTCGGAATTGATTTTTGGCGGCTGAGGAGCGGCAGCGGCAGCGGCAGTGAGTGATGATTTTATTGAAATTTCTTGCGACGCATCGCTTAGGCGC
The DNA here is from genome assembly GCA_023212605.1 of Moesziomyces parantarcticus. Lineage (NCBI taxonomy): Eukaryota > Fungi > Basidiomycota > Ustilaginomycetes > Ustilaginales > Ustilaginaceae > Moesziomyces > Moesziomyces parantarcticus. The sequence continues at coordinate 59,623 of JALCCF010000040.1, read as the reverse complement.
CTCCTGGCGTCGAATGCATCTTTGCCTTGCAGCCAAAGGCATCCAATACAACCCAGCCTAGCACGGCCCAGCATAGCGGCTCAGCATCATTGGCAGCGATGGTGCCAAAGTGTGAATCAGTCTCATGCTATGAAACTATGAAATGCCCGTCGGATGTGAGGGCCACCACAACTAGTCGCGAAAGCAACTAAAAAGGCAAGCTCAGGCTCAGCTTCTCCTTGCGCACAACTATCCAATTCATGCTTGCCCACAGTTACGGGCTCCGTTGATTCGGATCCCCCACCCAATCGGGAACCGGATCGGCGATTGGCAACCGAGTCTTGTCCGCTTCCGATATCTTCGGTGCGGGTCTTGACAACTCTGCCACTACTCGAGGCAGCAGCAGCAGTCGCGGGTTATCAGGGTTGCAAGAGTGGATTGATGGATGCAGAGCCCGCTATGGCCACAGCGACTCTATGCAAGTCAAGGCGGTCCGAGCGGCTACCAGAGATTACAGTGCGTAGCAGGTGGGTGGGTGGATGTTTACTCGGAGTCCTCGAGGTACTGTTGTTGCAAACACGGCAAAGAGGCAGCCAGGGTCAGTATCGCTGTCGGCATTGGCAGTAAGCGCAACCAGGATGGTGGAATGCAACGTACCTTTCCACGGATGTCCTTCCACTGCTTCTGTTGCGGTTGAAAAGTGAGAGAAGAGAGCAAAATGGCTGCGTCAGTGACCGGTTGTCAAGGTCGACGGAGGTGCAAAGCACTCGAGGCGCGGTGCAGAAGTGTGCTGCGTGTTGGATGTGGCATCGAGGCCGCGGCGACGAATGGTGTTGCTGCTGTTCCAAGGTGGCCTGTGTAGGAGGAGAGGATCAACTCACGCCCTTGTTGTGTGCGTCCCACCATGCTGTGGTGGCAAGGTCGTAGCCGATGCCGAATGCAAAGGCGCCAAAGAAGATGGAGCCGACGCTGTTGGTATGCGTATGCCAAACAAGAGTGGAGCACGAGTGGGTGAGTACGAGATCGCACGTTGATGGTGGTGCAGCCAAGGTGAAGCGACTCACTAAACCGAGTTACGCTTGAAGACGGTGTTGTAGACGGACTTTGCGAGCGACATTATTGTGATGTGGTGAGGGGGTGACGACGGATGTAGGTGGTGGAGAGCGTTGATGATGGCGACGACACCCACTTCTTCCAACTCGCACTCCCGCACACACTCACACACAGAGCAGCTGCCACGCCGGGCCGCCGCCGTTCGATTTCAAATCCTCCTCAGCCTCACCCATTCCGGGCCCAGACGGATGCGCTGCTTCGGAACCGATCGCAAAATTTCCACACAGCGTTTGCATCTTCGGCTTAACACAAGTACGAATTTTAACTGTCTCGCACGAATGTTCATTTGAGCAAGAGCCCCTGAACTGATTCTCTCGACGCGTTTGCCGAGAGAGGGGCGAGGTGCATGAAACGCGTCTTCGCTTGGGCGAGCCGTGCAGACCAACACCCAACGCCATGGCCAAAGTCTTGCTTGCAATAGAAGTTGGCTCTGCCGGCCGTGTGAGAGCGAATGGCCCCTGAGAGGCCGTTTTGGGCTCATCAGAGCGTGACAGCGGTGCCTGCATGCATGCATTGCAGCGATTCACATCCTCGAGCTCGTCCAACGCCAACGCCTACGACAAAGCCCACCTCGCCATCATCCTCTCCTCCTCCACCATCCTCGCCTCGATTCATCCCAACCTACTCTCCCACATCGACGTCATCCTTGATACCCACGCACGGCCTTCCACACCAACCCCGGCACATACATATACCCAACGCACCACCAACCATTCCGACCCAACTCGACTCGACGTCACAACCATGAAGAAGATCCAGCGCTTCGTCGGCGTAGGCGACTCCAAGCCCGCCTCTGCATCCCTCAGCACAAGCCCCAATGCTTCTTACCTCGCAGCATCCACCTCGGCTGCCACTGCGTCTTCGTACGACGCCAACTCGTCGCCCTCGGCAGGACACCTCTTGCCGCCCAGCCAGGCCACCAGTGTCTCGCTCCCACAACCACAGTTCGGCTCTAGGCAAGTCTCGCCGCAGTCCTCGCACACCATGCTCCACTCGGCCGCACGCGCCTCGCCTCAACCACACAGCCCCAACGCCCAGCAGCAGTACTTTGACATTCCACCACGCGCCATCTCGCCAGCCGCCGCAAGTCCACTCCCCGTCTCGCCGCTCGCCGCTCCCGCATCCGCCTCTGCCGACGTGCACCTCGTCGAACGTCCCGACCTGCACAAGTCGCTCAAGGCGCTCGAGACGCTCCTCGTCAACCTCGACGAGTACCGCGACCTCACCACGCGTCTCGCCAAGGTCGAAAAGCGCCTCGCAAAGAGCGCTTCCGACCTCGAACGCTCCAAGGTCGTCCTCGACACCCCATCCCAAACCCTCCAGATCTCCTCCACCATGTTCGACGGTCTCGCAGACGTCGCATCCCGACACGCAAAGCACATCCAACGCGAGTACGAGGCGCTCAACGATGCCTGCGCAAAGTACTTTAAAAAGGTCGCAAAGGAGGAACGCGCCCACGACGACAACGTCGCCAACCTCGACGCAAAGATCAAAAAGGCAAACGCCGCCCACGAGAAGAATGTAAAGAAGGTCTCCGGTGCCAAGGCGCTCGAGTCGCACGACAAGTACATCGCCACCGTACAGGCGCTCACCAACGACGTCAGCCGCGCCAAGACCGCACACGCCCTCTCCATGGCCGCAAAGAGCAACGCTGCCTCGCTCCTCGTCGCCTCCACCCTCGGCGGCCTCGCAGACGTCGACTTCAAACATCGCTGCGAATCCATCCGTCGCATCGGCCCGCACATCGGCCGCCTCAACCACCTCCTCTGCTTCACCTCGTCCGAATTCATGCCCGCCCTCCACGCATCCGAGCTCGAAGAGGCACAGCAGGGTCAGGCAGAATACCTCGCAAACCTCGCCGCCCAGGTCGAGGCGCAGGTCGCCGCACAGGCACACATCAACGCCAAGATCAACGAGGACACCCAGACCATCCTCCGCGCACAGCAGATGGGTTGGCGCCCACCCTCGCCCCTCGCACCCCCCTCCGCCGCCTTTCACAACCTAGCACGCAGCACAAGCATCAATAGCAACGCCAGCAACAACACCAACGCCTCCGCCTCCCCCTCCCCCAGCCGTACAGCCGCAACGCCCTCCTCCTCGACGCTGCAGCAGCCGCAGCAGCAGCTCCAGCCGCAGGCGCAACCCCAGACAGGCACCCGGTCGCGTGCACATTCATCGGCCACCGCCAACGAACCAGCTCCGGTAGTGTCTGCGTCGCTCTCTCCTGCGACGCTGGCTGACAACGACGCCGCCTCAATCCACAGCGTCGCCACCGACCGAACGCCTCGTCAAGTCGAAGCCTCGGCCGACCGCGAGCCTGGCCCCTCGGGTCCTTCATCCGAACGCTTGCTCGCAGTCACCAACGCCGTTGATCGCGGCGGTGTTCGACTCGACCGCGCACCCACCGGCTCCACCATGAAGTCCATGGCCGCACAACCAGAGACGTGGGATGCTGCTTCCGTTGCGGCGTCTGCATCGCACAACCACGACCGCACAGACACGTCGGGCCACGAAGGCACCGTCGTCGACAAGCTCTCGGTGCCGCGCGAGGATTCCGACGCCGCACCTAGTCTCAGCGCGAGCCACAGCGCACAGGGTTCCGACGACGGCACCCGCATCCCGCGCACCCCAGACGACAGCGAGGCGCTCCCCACCATGCAGTCCGACCGCGCTAAGCTCGCCCCATCCCCCGCCGTGCGTCCCGCCCAGCGCGCCCTCGAACAGTACCGCGAGCAGACCAAACCCACCGACTCCGTCACCGCATACGCCTACCAGCCTCCCGCCGCCCAGCCAGACACCCATGCCGTTGGCCGCTCCGACAGCGTGTACAGTGCGAGCAGCCAGCACAGCGCGCTCGGTCCGCTTGCTTCGGCGAGCCACACCGACGCGCGCAAGCTCAGCCTGTGGGAGCGCGAGCGCGAGCGCATGCGTCAGCTCGACAAGGACGACGACCCTCCCTCGCGCCCGTCCTCGGCGCTCTACGCCAACTCCACCGCCTCGTACAACAACGGCAGCGGCTGGTCGCGATCCAAGATGAGCGACACCGCCACGAGCGATCGCGGCGCAGGATCGCACCTCGGTATGGGTCTGCCGCGTCCCGCTGTCGAGGGCATGGACCAGTACGCGCCGGCTGTCGGCTCGACACGCTTATCCGCCACGGGTGTGACGCGCTCGCTGAGCACAGACACTACCGCGTCGGAGCGCAGCTTTGTCGCGCGCATGAAGGCGCGCTATCAGGCCGAGAAGGATCTGGAGCGCGAGCAGCGCCAACTCAACGTGCTCGAAAAGGAGCGTGCAGCGCGAAGAGCCACCATGGATCCCACGCTCTCGCTTCCCTCTCTCAGCGGTGGCCGCAGCGGTACGGGCAGCACGGGTGGCGGAAGGGTTCCCGAGATCGCATCTCGATATCAGATGGCCGGTGCTTCGACGTACGCTGCAGAAGTGGCGCCGCGTCGGTATCACGACAGCCTGCCTGCTGGGTCGCGATTCAGCGCCTCCTCTGGTCCATCGGCCGGGAGCGGTAGTGTGGATGAGTTTGGCGGACTCAGGCAGACGACACGACCGGAGGCGGCTCACTCGGATGTGTGCGGATGCCACCAGTGCTCGGCCCGCCACTACGGCAGCGGCACCACGCGCGTCGATGCAGCGCGCACGGACAGGCCGAGAGAGTTCAATGTAAGGCGGACATCGATGCCGGTTCCTGTCCGGACCGGACCGGTGGATCCGTATCCGCGTGCTAAGCACCAGCAGGCCATCTATTCGTCTTCCCCCGCGCGGGACCCGCACGAGCCGTATGCCCAGTACGCCTACCGCCAATCTCAACCGCATGGCGCATCGGCCAACGCGCCCGGGCGCAGCTACGACGACAACGCTGCAGACTCGGCAGCGAGGAGAGTCGCATTTGCACGCGAACCGCAGAGCATTCGTTAATGTACCCACGATCAGGCTTTTTGCACATTCAGCCGAGCTTACTTCTCGCGTATTATAGGGGGGGGTTGCCGGTGACCGGTGGCAGTGTGGGGGAGGTGGGGTTTAGCGAGGTCGTCGGTGAATTTTTGGCGTCTCGCAAATCTTTTGACAACGCGCTTCGTCATGAGCGAGTATACCGAGGCTAGAGATGGAGGCGAGAATGATGTGTGTGGGGGATTTGCGGGGGGCTGGTTGCCGGTTGGTGTGGCGTAGGAGGGGCGAGTTGGTGCTGGCTTCCATGCATGAAGGTTTTCCCCACACTCCACTGCAGCTGGGGGGTTTGCCGGTGGAACCCCGCCTGTCAGAAACGTCAAGCCTGAGACATATATATCCCTTGCGCCCCTCTGTGCACAAGTGAAGGAGAGAAACAGCAACCATGAGGACGATTCTTGTTGCGCTATGGCTCTTGCTAGCCTTCAGCTTCAGCCACGCTGCTGACACCAAGGCTGGCAACGAGAATGTCTGTCTGTCCACCGAAAATGGGGCCGGGTACGAGATCGCGCGCGCGGGCGAGACGACTTCGATCCTGACGTCGCGCGATGATGCTGCTGTCATCCACCACTCTGCGGCGAGTCTGGCCGAGGACATGATGCGCATGGTTCCCAACGCCCAGGTGGTGGTGCGCAACATCAGCGCCGCATCGTCCATGCACGACTCGCCTTCCCACCGCGTGGTCTTTGTTGGATCCTCAACCTCGGCGCTCGTCCAGGGCTTGGCCAAGACGCACAGCAGTATTGCTGGTCAAGCGTCGCTGCTCGATGGAAAGTGGGAATCGTGGTCATCGACCCTACTCGACGGCAAAGGCTTGGTGCTGATGGGAAGCGATCGACGAGGCACGGCGTATGCACTGTATACGATCAGCGAGGAGATGGGCGTGAGTCCATGGAAGTGGTTCGCCGACGTCCAACCCACCACCACGCACAACGCCATCTACTACCGCCCCCTCGCCAACGCGGGCTCGTTTGGCGAAAATGCATGCTCACACGGCCCACCGATGGTCAAATATCGCGGCATCTTTCTCAACGACGAAGCACCCGCTCTCACCAACTGGGCACGCACGCACTTTGGTGGACCCTTTTCGCCACACGCATCCCAGTCGTTCAACGATGCCATGTACGTGCACGTGTTCGAACTGCTACTCCGTCTGCGAGCCAACCTCATCTGGCCCGCCATGTGGGCGGATTCGTTCGCCGTCGCTGGCCTGCCCGACCTGCCCAACAACGGCACCAACGGCAAAGGTGCCGCTGGCCCCAACCAGGTGCTCGCCGACAGAATGGGCATCGTCTTTGGCACCTCGCACCAGGAACCCATGGCTCGAAACACGCCCGAGTGGAACACGTGGTACCAAGGCCCCTGGGACTACACCAAGAACCAGGACAACATCACCACGTACTGGCAGTACGGTGTGGATAGGGCAGAGGGGCTCGAGACCATGTTCACCATGAGCATGCGTGGCAACGGCGACAAAGCGCTGGACGGAGCCAACATTGAGCTGCTCGAGACGATCATGGCCAAGCAAAAGAGCCTTCTGCCGCACGACGATGCTGCCAACTCGTCGCGCGTCAGCGTACCCATGATGATGTGCCTCTACACCGAAGTGCAGGGCTACTACAACGAGGGTCTTCGTGTGGACGACGACATCACGCTGCTCTGGACCGACGATAACTTTGGCTTTATCCGGCGCATCCCCACCGCCTCGGAACAGCAGCGATCGGCAGGCGCAGGATTGTACTACCACGCCGATTACGTCGGACCGCCTCGATCGTACAAGTGGGTGAATACGGTCAACCTGGTGAATGCGTGGGAGCAGCTCAACGTAGCCTTCGCCAACGGCCAGCGCGAGATGTTCGTGCTCAATGTAGGCGATCTCAAGCCCGTCGAGGTGCCGATCAACTTTATGCTCGATATGGCGTACGACTCGTCGCGCCTCAGCCACGCCACCAACGTGTCGACTTGGCTCGATTCGTGGGCTGCCAAAACGTTCGGCCAAGGCGCCGACGATCAACACCTCAAGATCGCCGAGGTGGTGCGCGGGTATTCGTGGCTCAACTCGCGCATCAAGCCCGAGTTGATCAACTCGACCACCTGGTCCGTCGTCAACCATGCCGAAGCCGAGTCGGTGCTGTCCGAGTGGGATCGTCTCGAGACCATGGTTTCCGAACTCGAAGGTCACTTCCACGGCACTGCCAATTGGGATGCATTCTACCAGCTCGTCGCATACCCGACGCTGGCGAGTGCCAACTTGAACCGCATGCACGTCGCCGTGGGGCGCAACAATCTCGCCAGTACGCAGGCCAAGAACTCGGCCAACCACTGGGCGGAGCGTGCGCGCAAGCACTTTGCACGCGATGCCGAGCTCACCGCTGCCTACCACTCGCTGGCCAACGGCAAGTGGAAGCATATGATGAGCCAACCGCACATGGGCAGTCAGTACTGGCAGCAACCCATGCGCAACATGCTCCCGCCGCTGGCGTATGTCAACGTCGATGCACAAATGTGGCCGGATACGGCGCTTGGTAGCAATCTGCGCGTGGGTGTGGACGGAAGCATGGGTGCTTGGCCAGGCGATAACCAGTACAACTGTGCCGATGGGTACAACTGCCCGGACCCTGCGCTGCCAGCACTGACGAGGTACAGCGGAAATCAGCGACGCAGCATCTGGGTCAGCGCGGGCGATGCGGGCAACTTTGGGTTCTCGGCTACCACCAATGCCACCTGGCTGAGTGTGTCGCATCGACTGGCTACCGACTCCAACTCGACACAAGACGCGCGCTACATGCACAAGCGCGAGGGCGGGTTCGAGGCAGGCGCCAACTTTGACGACGAGGTCGAGGTGCAGCTCGCCGTCGACTGGGATGCTTTTGATAACGCGAGCTGTGCAGGCGCCGCGCAGATGCACACCGCCGTGGTGTACATCAACTCGACCAGCACCGAGAGACTGCCCGGCATGAGCCCACCTACCAACGTGAGCGTCTCGCTCGCCGTCGATCCGTGCACGGTCAGCACGGATGCGGCTGCCCCAGGAACGTTCGTGGCAGCACCCGATGGAAGCGTCTCGATGCTCGCCACGCATGCTACCATCGAGCCCACTCGAGACGCTAGCTTCACGCCGGCTTACATCGAGTCGATCTCGGGGTACGGGCTGTTGGGATCGGCAGTCACCGTGCTACCACCCACGGCGGAGTCGATCGACCGCAACGAGACCGGCAACATCGGCCGCGGTCCTTCGCTCGCCTTCGACTTCTACCTGCCGCACTCGGCTGGCAATGAGACGGCGTTCAACGTCACCGCTTGGCTCGCACCGGTACTCAACTATCGCGACAAACGCCCGCTGCGCTATGCGCTCGAGCTCGATGACGATGTGCAGTCCAGGACCGAGGTGACGCCGGTGCCGGACAACATTACGCCCGGCACGAATTCGGCCGACTGGGGCAACGTCGTCAGCGCCAACATCCGCACCGTCACCACGATGCTTAACACCTCCACCAAGCCCGAGGGAGGCAAACACACGCTGCGGTGGTGGCCGCTCGAGCCCGGTCTGGTGCTGCAGAAACTCATCGTCGAACCGCACGGAAAACTGTCGGCGCGCACAACGCTGGGCTTGCCAGAGTCGCGACGTGTAGACATGCTCTAAGCAATCCAAGTCTGCATTCGAATGGTATCAAGGGTATATCTAGTGCGACGACCATGCGGGATCGTCGGTCTTGAACTTGTTGAGGAAGGTTGCCTGTGTATATCCGTCGGCAGCATTGTACTGCGTGGTCCAGAGAAGCATGTGTCCGCTTCCCTGCACCATAAAGTTGCGCGAATTCGACGTCTCGGTGTTCTGCTGCTTGAAGAGTCGCGCGACCTCGGTGCTAAAGTCGTCGTAGCTGATGCCCTGGTTGACGGGGATGGTGGTGTCGTTGCTCCAGCTCATGCTTGCGAATCGCGACGACGGATTCGCCTTGGCAAGCCCGACGATGTACGAGTCAAAGTTGGCATCGTCGCATCCAGCGCATTTGGGAGTCTGCATGTTCTGCGACGGTCGTGCCAGCGCCGATTTCGGCGTCTCGCCCGAATCCGCCAACAAGTCGACACGCACACCGCTAAAGACGTCCTGTGCATTCTGGTACTGGAGGATCGAACCAAAGGCACCCGCACTCGATCCAGCCACCAGCACGCGCGAAGGCGCCGGAACCATCTGCTTGATCTTGGCCATGTCCAACTTGCCGTTATTCCAGCCCTTGTGATTGGTGGCGACCGAGGCGCCGGGGTAGAGCACGGTGTTGTCGCCCGCATGCCAGTCTCCCGTGCAGTAGGGGATCCAGGCATAGTTGGCCTTCTGCCATGGATTCCACTGGTTGTCGCGTGCAAAGGGGAACCACCACTTGAGCGTGTTGGGCTGGTTCTGCGCCCAGAACGTGGCGTTGGAAAAGCCGGAATCAATGTTGTATGCCGTCTTGGAAACGTAGCACGAGTTGTAGTCGTAGCAGCTCCCGCCCTGCTGGTAGCTGATGACGAGATCGGTGGCGCCCGCATGCAGGTTGAGCGCAAAGCCGGTAGCGCTGCCATCGGCACATTGCGTGCCCGGCACGTCCACCCACACCCACTGGTCGTACACGGGTGCAGTGGCGGTGTTGGATGTGCCAGTGGTGGAAGCAGCGGCACTGGCGCTCGCGCTCGTGCTCGAGCTCAAGCTGGAGGATGAGGAGGTGGTCGAGGTGGAGGTAGCCGAGGGTGAAGAGGTGGAGGTCGATGTTGAGGAGACCGAGGGGGAAGAGGTGGAAGTCGTAGACGCAGACGTGCGGATGGTGGTGAATCCCGACGCAGCCGAAGTCGAGCTCGTAGTCGCGGGTCGTGTGCTGGACGTCGTCGGCGCGCTGGACGTAGTCACGGGCGGGGTGAAAGTGCCAGGCACCTTTCCGGCCTTCCTGTTAAACGTGTAGGAAGCCGACACCTGACCGGGACCGTTGAAGGGGCCTGTGGTATAAACCGCATCGGACTTGGGTGCTGTGGCGCTGTACACGGCACAGATAACGTTTCCCTCTGAAAAGTGGTTGAACCTGATCACCGACGCCATGGCACAGGTTGGCGTCTTCTCGCAGAACTGCGTGCACGCATTGATGTGAGTTTGGGTGGTAGCCGATGCGTCCTTGGAGATGGTGGTGCGCGTGAGGTAGTTCTTGTTACCGGTGGTGTCGATGGCAAGACGGTAGCCGTCAACCACCCAGCTGTAGGTGTATCCGGAGGGAGCAACGAAGCCCGAGACGTAGCGCGGCTCGATGTGGGCAACGTAGGGTCTGGACGATGGGATGTAGGCGTGCGGTTCGTCACTGAGAGGTAGGAAGGCGGGGGCAAAGCGGGTATCTCCAGGATATACGATGCCGTCCGAGAGCTCTTCGGCGCCGGTCTTGATGTGGGCAGGTGGAGTAGCAGTGCCCATCAATTCGGCGAGCAGCATACTCGCCGAGATTGCGGGGATCTTCATGGTGAAGTCGTGTGGAAGAGGGTGTTCTTGATTAGTCTGGATGGAGGAATGGGGAGCGGGGGATCCAATCGCTGCTTCGTTGGTGGGTCGTTATATGTATTCGTCCTGGAGCGCGGAGATTCAAGGGAAAGCCGATTCTGTGCGCCGAAGCGTCGGCGATGCGGCACGGGAAGGGGGCAGGATCTTACGGAGTGAGGGTCGTGACAGGTGGGCTGTTTTGCAGGCCAGCTGTTTGGTCCAGGACCCGCCTGGACAACGACAGCAACAGCGGCTACGTTGGTCGAGTACGACCAAGGCGCACTATGCTGCAGACCGAAGCGACAGCCACCAACGTGCGAGTGTACCGGGAGCCAGCCCTGGCAAAGGAGGTGGGAGCGGAGCTCGAATGGTTCGGTCGGCCAGTTCTACCGATTGCATGGAAGGCAGGCCCAATTGGGCAGGTCATGAGCGCAGCTCGGAGGGTAGGAGCGGTGAAGGCGTTGCATGAGAGTGCGCAGCGGTGCAGCAGGTAACGTCAAAGGAGAGGGAGAGAAACTTGGAGGCACTGGAGCACGAGCCGAGACCAGCTCGACAGCGAGTGTTCGCCAGGAACAGGGACGCAGGCACGGGCACAAGGAGACACGGGAGGAGCCAGGCAGGACGAGACGGATGGTGGTAGGAGGGGAAGGCAGCGCTAGGCCGATGCACGTCCGGCGTGCATACTGTGCTTGGATGCGCACCGTGACACTGGCAGGGCGGGAAAGGGCGGACGGCGACTTGCCTGATTCGGGTTAGGATTTGGGTTTGGTACTAGCTTTTTAGCATGAGTCGCAGCATCGACGTGGTGTTCAGCCACCTTGTCACTCGACTTTGGGTGGGATGATGTGCGGATAAACGAGCGACATACAAAATAAGCTGAGCTGAGACGGTGTTCCACCAGCCTGGCGCGGGAACCATTTTCGATGCGTCTCGACCCTTGGATTTTTTTGATTTTTTTTTTCTCATAACCTTTCGATTCTTTTTTTTTGTTTTTTTCTCCGCGGCCGAAGCAGCTGCTGGGATTGAGATTCCGCTTGTGCTTCTACGGCTCCGCTCGGTGAGTTCGGCAGGGAATCTTGCCGAGCTCTGTCGGGTTGGGCGTGGATGTGTAGGTGTCGTAGATTAGGCAGCCTCGAGCGAGACAGAGAGTTGATGCAGATTCGTCATTGTCCGCTTGGATGGTGGATGCTGTCCCGAAGAGGAAAGCGAAAGAGATGGCCCGTCTTGGCGCGGGATCCTGCGATTGTCTTCAGTGCGGATGGACTGGACGAGACAGGTACAAGACACGACGCACACACTCAGTCAGTCGCGGCCCGTCTCGCCTGATTGATTGCGATTTTTCTTTTTGGCTCAAATTGCGCTGGCTTGGCGTGCAAAAGCCGTGTCAAATGAGCGTTTGGCAGCCGTCATCCTCGTCATTGGCGCGGCTCAGCTTCCCGACGGGCTGCGAGCTCGAGGATCTTTTTGAAAAATTACAGAGAAATTGGGCGGTAAATTGGCGGCGAAAATCGACAACATTCGTCGTTCGCATATTCAGCCGAGCTGTCCAATCGGGCGACACTGCGGCTGTCGGGTAGAGTCTACAGTCGAACATAGCTGCGACGGCGCCAAATTAAATAGTTGGGACGCGTCAGGCGCATTGGACCGGCCACGTCGAACACTGCAGCGCATCTGCAGCCCATCTCCGAGCCATGCCGTCGAGTCTGCAGTGCGGCATGACATGGCATGCCGCTCGCCGATCCCTGCTGCTCCCCATCTCCAATCGCATCTCTGCTGCCTGCTTTCCACGCTAGAGCGCTGGCGCAAGAGAAGGGTTCGGCACATACACTGGCTGCACTGCACGTGCAAGCCATCGCCGAGCTAGCTTCGGTACTGTCATACAGCAATTCTAGCTAAAGCTGCGGTACCAAGTTCTGCCGCCCGAGCAATGCCGATCTGTCCGAGACGAGCCGCGAACACAATGAGTGATTCCACTGAGCTATGGACTGCTTCTATGCATGGTGCGGCTGTGTCTGAATTCTACTGCGGCATCCGATCGACTTTGCAGGCTACTGCCGTGCTAGCGCTCACCCCACTTGATCTTGAGACAATATTGAGACTCCGTCACCGATGGATTCGGTGAGATTGCCGGTGCGGCAATAGCGGCTCGAGCATGTTCATTTTTTATCCTTTTTTGGTGGTCTCTTTTTGCCCTGCTTTTTCGTGCTTTTTGTGGTTTGACGACCACGTTTTCAAAAAAAAATTGCTGTTCGGCCAGCCGTTCATCGCCGATGGTTCGCCCCGAAGCAACGGCCACCCTGATCCCGATGGCCCAATTTGAAAATTCCACAATTTCTGTAACGCGACCAAGACCTAACAAAATTATCGTTTCCGCCTCGCCTCCTATCAACGACCACATCAGCTTAAATGGTTTGGCTTCCGCATCATGCTTGATGCCCTGCGTCACTGCTGACCCTTGACGCAAGCATGTGCAAGAGAACGGCCGTTACGAGCCGACCGACAAGCCCGACAATGCACGTCGCGGCATCGCAACTTCGGATCTAGGCTCTCCGTAATCTTAACGAGTGCGGCCACCACGGATCACGCGCTCGTCCCAGAGACCACACGACGTTGCAGATCAGATACTGTAGGTGGCCGGCTTCCAGAGCCGCAGCAAGATGAGATCGCTCTGCGTCTGTTGCCTGAAAGAAAAAAGTGGCAACGACTTGCATGACAGAATTCATGGCCGTCTTCGTCTGTTTGCCGTCAACGATTTGGCACTCCGCACCGCCGGCAGCCGCCACCCGCTCCTTCCCCCCACCTCACCTTGCGCACCGGTGCTCGACTACGGTATTTCGCCCCGTCCAACATCGGTTCATATACGCGGCAATCACACTGGCACACCTCTCGCCATCCTCGCGAAGAGGGAGCGTGCGGTCGAAGGGCCTTTGCTAGGTTCTAGCCATGATAGCCGCACTGCCGCGTGGAGGCATAAATGGCAACGGCCAATTGCATGCGATGCACGCTGCCTAAGCGAGTCGCACTAAAATACGTTGGAGCAGACGAGCTAAATCGCACGACCAGGTGCCGTACCAAGCCCATCCTGCCGATAGCTTGGCCGACGGATGCACCGGCACACCATGCTCCGTCCACTTCCATCCGCCCGCCGCCGCCGCTCCCCCACCTGCAGCCGCCGGCCGTATCACAATCCGCCCAATCAGCTCGCTGCTACCCCACGTTGGTGCGCCTTGTCATGCCTCCTCTCAGCCCCGACCAATCACCGAGTGCGACATGGTGCGATTGATTGCAACGATGGCACGACTTGATTGTGGCCAAAGATTAGCAGCAGCGCCCGCACCTCCGAAGCAGGCGGGGCACAGACTCACACGACCGCCGCGGATGGCGAGCCATAGCGCACGGCAACGGACTCACACAGCCGAGCCGTGCGCTGCAACGCGTTTCTCGGCTACGACACAGCGATTCCACTCAAGAAACCGGCTACTCGTATTCATTTCCGCACACTCCCTCTGCCCCTGCTATCCTTGGCCTACTAGTTAGCCATGGAAGACCCTGATCCGCATCCCCAAGCTTCCGACGCCGTCTCACCATCTCGCTTGGCATTCCGGCCTGCTCGTCGGTCTAGCAGGGTCGCAGCTCGGCGCCACGGCTGAGCAAATTGGCCACACAATGATTCGGCGCAGTCCCTTCCGTTTGCCGCTCCTAATCGGTGGTGGTAGCATGCACGCTTGGGCCATGATGCACGCTACTGACGGCGTACGCTAGCCAGGAATACGAAGATCCCCCCTTTCGCTCGTCATTACTTGCACATTGGTCGTCTGCCGGTCCGTCTGCACTGCCGCCGTCTTGCCGCGCCGGTTCATCACCGGCATACGACGTCCTTGTGTGTGCTCCGTTCTCATCTCTGCCTCGCCCATCTTCGCGAGCACTCCATCCGAGATCCACATCGCCCATCACCCACACCGCCGCTCCGGCTCCCCCAACACACAGCCCGCATCGCTGCTCTCGCCCAGCGACTTCACATATATACCGCGTCTCACATCCACTCGTCACAAATCGACCCACCCCATCCATTGGACAATTGTTGATCTCGGCCTCCACACCGTATCCGCTCAACTCCACTCCACCTGCCCTCTTTGGACAAGCGCCCCCGTCCCGCCTTCCTCCCCTTCTTCCGCTGCGGCTGTCATTGACGCTTGCGTCCCGAACACCTCGACCCCCAAGTCGCACGCCATCCGCTTCCACCATGAAGCTCATCACGATCAAGGCACTGGTTGCCTTTACGTCGCTCGCCTTGATGGCGGATGCGGCGGCGGTGCGTCGTGACCCCGCCTCGACGCTCGTGGTCAAGGAGCAGGTGCCCGTGCCGGACACGTGGGTGCGTCGCTCCGACGCCGACGACCACCAGAACGTTGCGCTCCGCTTCGCGCTGCGTCAGACCGACGTCGCCGGTCTGCAAAAGAGGCTCATGCAGACCTCGGACCCCTCGCACCAGCTCTACGGTCGTCACCTCTCGGCCGACGAGGTGTCGAGCTACCTCAAGCCGCACAAGCGCACCGTCGAAGAGGTCGAGCTGTGGCTGCGCGAGGCCGGCGTCGAGATCGACGAGAGCCTCGCGAGGCGCTCGGCTTCCATGGACACGTTTACCGTCAACGTGCCCGTGTGGAAGGCGCGCGAGCTGCTCAACGCCGATCTGGGCGTCTACCAGCACAAGCGCACCGGCACCATCGCCGTGCGCAGCCCCGAGTACTCGGTGCCCGAACACGTGGCCGAGCACCTCGACTACGTTGGTCCGCTGACGCTCTTCACCGAGCCGCGCGCCCACAGCAACGACGTGGCCAACATCAAGGTGCTCGCCGAGGACGACGACGACGACGTCGACTTTAGCAGCGCAGCCGCCAAGAAGAAGGGCAAGCTCGACAACGGTCAGCCCGCCGTGTGCAACACGAGCGTCGTGACGTCCGAGTGCCTGCGCACGTTCTACAAGACCATCGACTACAAGCCGCAGGCCGCCGACAAGTTTATGCTCGGCATCAGCGGATTCCTCAAGCAGTTTGCCAACTTTGCCGATTTCTCGGGCTTCCTGCAGCAGCAGCGACCGGATGCGGCCAAGTCGTACAACTTTACCGTCCAGAGCATCAACGGCGGTCTAAACACGCAGAGCGTGCCCGGCGACGAGGCCAACCTGGACGTGCAGACGATGGGTGGCTTTGTGTATCCGATTCCGTTCACCTACTACTCGACCGGTGGTAGCCCGCCGTTTGTGCCGGATCTGGCGACGGTGAACAACACCAACGAGCCGTACGAGCAGGAGCTCAACTACCTCATCTCGCTCTCGGATGCGCAGCTGCCCAAGGTGCTCAGCACGAGCTACGGCGACGACGAGCAGACGGTGCCGAGGGCTTATGCCGAGAGGGTGTGCAACTACATCATGGCGCTCGGTGCCAGGGGTGTTTCGACCATCTACTCGTCCGGTGACAACGGTGTGGGTAACGATGGCAAGTGTGTGTCGAATGGTGCGACGAGTGCGAATGGTACGAGGCAGTTCTTGCCCGCCTTCCCGGCATCGTGCCCGTACGCGACGACGGTCGGTGCCACCCAGGCATTCGCCCCCGAGGTCGCGGTCGGTGCGGATATCGCAGGATTCTTCTCGGGCGGTGGATTCTCCAACTATTTTGGCATTCCATCGTACCAGGCCGAGGTGGTCAAGAAGTATGTTCAGTCGCTCGGCAACAAGTACCAGGGGCTGTACAACAAGTCGGGTCGTGGATACCCGGATGTGGCCGCGCAGGGTTCGCTCTACAAGATCCGCATTGGCGGCAAGAACTACCTCATCGGTGGCACCTCGGCCTCGTCGCCCACTTTCGCCTCGGTCATCGGATTGCTCAACGACGCGAGGATCGCAGAGGGCAAGTCGTCGCTCGGATTCCTCAACCCGCTGATCTACTCGCAGTGGATCGGCACTCCGGCGCTCAACGATATCACGAGCGGAAGCTCGGCGGGTTGCAACACCACCGGCTTCCCAGCCAAGAAGGGCTGGGACGCCGTCACGGGTGCCGGTACTCCCAACTTTGTAGAGCTCCGTGCCAGGTTGCCGTGAGCCATAGCGGTAGGGACGCAATCGATACTTTGGACCGGAATAGTTAGTCGTGTGCCGTGTGGAGAGTAAAAGTACAAATCGGGCCGGTGCGAAGGGGGATGGACAGTGTTCAGGGCGCAGGGCAGTCTGGAATGGTGATGCCGTCCTTGAGCTTCTTGTTTGCGTCGAAGAGGCCCCAGTGGGCCTCGACGCCGCCGTAGAGCGGGTCCTTCCACGGCTCGTCGAACGCCTCAAAGATGAAGCTCGGCTGGAGGTTGGACTGGGTGACGTTGGTGTTGGACTGGCAGACGAAGGTGGCGAGGAAAGTGTTGAGTTCGGCCACACCGGCGGTAGCAGCTTGGTACGTCTCGAGGCGAGTTTCATTGGCGCCGGTGGGCCAGCCTGCTTCGGCGACGTAGAGCGTGGGCTTGTTGGGTGCGGTGAGTGCGGTGGAGGGAGCATTGGTGTTGGTGTATTCGTACACCCAGCCGGCAGCTTGGTCGACGGGAAGACCTCCGAACCAAGGATGCACATTCGCCATGACGTAATCTGCACCCGAGGCAAGTTGGAGCGTGACCATGGAGCCTGCATCTGCCGTACCGATGGGGATGTATTTTGCGAGTCCGAGCGCGTTGACAGTCGAGTTGACGGTTTGGATGTGCGAGAGCAGCGTCGTTACCGATCCGCCATTGAGCAGAAACTCGTTGCCCACCGTGACACCGGCAACGTGGTCCGAGCCGTACTTTTTGAGTGCATCGACGATCTCGTCGACCTGACGTTGGAAGGTGGTCGCGTTGTCGTCGACCCATACGGCGAGGAAGACCTGCATGTCGACCTGGGTCTGCTTGATCGCCTCGAGCACGAGCTGCGACGTATCGCAGTCGGCACCGTACAGTCGCAGGCGTGTGGTGAGTTGCGACATGAGCTGGATGTCCTCGGTCACGTTGGACTGCGTCGCGCCGCACGCCGGATACTGCGCATTGAACGGCGTATAGCACAGGCCGTACATGGATCGATGCAGTCGCGGGTCTTTGGTGAACTTGCTCGGGTCATGCGGATCCGATGCCACCGCGCCGGCTGTAGGACCGCCGCCCTTGGTGGTGCTGCCGGTGTTGGAGGAGGAAGGAGGGTCGACGATGGTGGCGTTGGTGTTGTTGCGCGTGGCAAAAAAGATGACGATCGCACATACAATGGCTGTGACGAGCGAGCCTACACCGACCATCCACTTTTTCTGCTTGAGCGTGAAGCGCGATGGCTTGGGCGGGACGACGTCGTAGACGCCATCGGTGGCAGCGAGTGCCGCCTGCTTGCGCGAGATGTAGCGCTCGCGGGCGAGGGCGAGCGAGGTGCGTGCGCCCTCGTGCTGTGCATCGTACAGCCCCCATGCGTCCGAGTCGCGACGACTGTAGAGGCTATCGCGATCGTCGTCGAAGCTCACGCTCTTGTGGTAGAGCGAGTCGCGGCTCTCGAACGAGGGCATGTAGTGGCCACCGGCGAGCGACTCGGGCGCCGAAGGCAGCGTGGGGAGGAAAGGGCTCTGGCTGATGTAGCCCGAGGGTGCGGCGTGCAGCTCCTGCATGTCTTCGAGATGCGCTGCGTCGTACGAGTAAGCATGATGCGAGGAGGAAGAGGCGGACGAGCGGTACGGATTGTCGCCGCCGGACGACGTGTTGTACTGGCGAGTCATCCGTGAAGGTGGTTCGTTTCAATGTTTTTGTGACGATGGTGGGTGACGAGGACGCTTGGATGGGAACGGGAGACGATGGGAGCGAGGGATGGCGAGGACAGAGAGCGCGGGGGTAGAAGCTCAACCGACTTTACGGACCCTTGGATGGTGTGCGCACTCGCTGCTGCACCATGATGCCGCTGGGCTGCAGTCTGCTCAGGGGCTGCATGGCGGCCCGGAAATGAAGTCAGTTATCTGGTGGCGCGAAGCCCCTGTGTTACTCTTACGGACTGTACGACCCTTCGCTTCGATGTTTGACAGCTGTGCCTTGAGCTTCCACCTTCCGCTTCGGGAAAGTCGAATCTCTCTCAGCCCCTGAGCCGCCAAATAGAAATCAAAGACTGTTAAGACCGAAGCGCGCGCTCATCACGTGGAGAATCGACGGAATCCTGCTCACATAAGCATGATCAATCATTGTGCATCATCGGTTCCGCTGCTGCGCCGCCCGCAAGAAGAAAGTCGGGCTTGGAAGCACCGCGTATGGAAATTTGTTGGTGCCATTGTCGTCCTCTTCTTCATCCAACACCATCGTCTCCTCGCCACACAGCACATCATGCTGCGCGCAATCGCAAGACAGTGCACATACGCCAGGCGCGTCGTTGCGTCCGAGGCGCACGCTTCGCCGGTTGCCTCGAGCTCGCTCGTGCACCATCCACGCTCGTTTGCATCTACCTCGGCGCGATGGAACAGCGACAAGGACAAGTCGGCGTCGACACAGCAGCTCGAGTCGCAAGCATCGGATGCGCCCAGCACGGATCCCTCGGCAGCAGGTAGCGCCACCGTCTCGGATGCACTCCAGCGTCAACTCTCCTCTTCGCACGACGCCGATGCCGACGCGGATGCCTCCTCCTCCTCTTCTTCCGGCGGCAGGCAACCGGCTCCGTCCAACCTCGACGACATTCTCGGTTCGGTCTCTGCATTTTCGTCGCTTCCAGGCGCTGATGCCGCTGGTGGTGCTGGCGACGCAGCGGACGATGCTTCGGGCGCCTCGTTCCGCGAGGCGGGTCGCAACGGTCCTGCCGTGCGTGGCGCCATGGCATCGCGCTATGCGTCGCCGCTCTTCTCCTCCTCCTCCGCACAGCCGCACCGTCTCTTTGTCAACGCATCCAGGAACAACACCATCCTCACGCTCACCTCGCCCTCGGGCGACCCGCTCGCCTCCGCTTCCGGCGGCTCCGTCGGCTTCAAAAAGGCGGCTCGCTCCGGCTACGAGGCCGGCTACCGCGCCGCCTTCGCCATGTTTGGCAAGATCAACGAGTTCAAGGATGCCTGGCGCATCTCCCACCTCGAGGTGCTCTGGAACGGCTTCGGCCAGGGCCGCGAAGCCGTCTACCGCGCCATGCTCGCAGGCGAGGGCCAGACTACCAAGAACCTCATCAGCAAAATGACCGACAACACCCCCGTCAAGATCGGAGGCGTAAGGCCAAAGAAGCGCCGCATGCTCTAGTCCACCCTTCTCTCCACTCCCAACGACTCGTGTACTTTTACTCTGCCCTTCCATACAGTCTTGTGTCTGCTTTGTCCCGGCTTGCGTCTGTTGATTCGTCTCATTACTTCTGTAGTCAACCAGCACTGGTCTGCTTCGCCTCCGTTCTGAATGCGTCTTCCCTCGCCGTCGTGCTCGAGTCTGCATGACCCGCTTGCATCTGCGTCTATCAGGCCATCACAGAGCCGGGCCGAGGCCGAGACGACCGAGTTGCTTCCGGACGATGCAGTCATTCGGTCTAACAGATTTCGTCATTTATCGAGCGGGAAGAAAGTGCTGCCCGACTTCCGCACTCTTGCAGCACAGACCACAGCTCAGCCGGACCCTGACTTGGCCTCGTGCACCTTGCCTCCTTCCAACCATTCCGCAGGTCGGCAGTGCAAGTCGCCACCATGGCAACAGCACAGCGGCGTCTAACTCCATCCGAGCCGGGTCCATCCTCTCGTCTCGCACCAAGCGATGGCTCGGCAGCCACTACACCCACAACCACGCCGCGGCCCATCGCGTCACGAGTGCGCTCGGTGCTCTTGCAGGGCCCACATGACACCAAGGATGTCAAAGCCGCACTCGACACCCTAGCGAGCATGTACCCTGCATCTTCGACCACACTCGGCGACGATGACCCTACCAGAAAGCCTGCACAGACTGCAAGCGGAGAGCAGCTCTACCTCGTCGACACGGCGCGTGCGCGGCGCGATCTCGACCGCGACGTGCGCGCACGCATGCTCAGCGCCACCGACAGCATCATCGACGTGCTAAGAAGCGTCGACGATGGACTGGTGCGGCTATCGGACGAGGTGGCGGCCATGCACTCGTCGTGCGATGCGGTGCAGGACAAGATCCAGTCCGCACACGATGCCAGTCGACACCTTGTCGAGCACGCCGAGGGGCTCGAACGACAACGTGCCGCTGCACTCACCCAGATCGACGTCGCACAGCTCTTCCTCGACCGCTTCACACTCAGCCCCACCGAGCGTGCGGCGATCGAGTCGCGCGAGGTGCGCGTGGGAGCCCAACTGTTCCAAGTCATGGACAAGCTCACGCGCATCCGTACAGAGTGTCAGGTGCTTCTGCAGGGGTCCGAATCCATCCCCACCTCCAGCTCCGCCTCCTCGTCAGCGGTTGCGGCGGCCGGAGGAGGTACACGTGCAGGCATGGATATCATGTCGTCAACCGCACACGATCTCGAACAGGCGTACCAGAAGCTGTACAAGTGGTGCTCGTTCGAGTTCCGTCAACCCGTCAAGGAGGGCCTCGAAGTATCGCCCAGCCTGCGCGAGGCAACGCGACGCCTGCGCGACTCGCGGCAGGATCTGCTGCGGTCCGCACTCAAGACGCTCGTGCAGACGCGCAGCTCCATCCTCGCCAACGCGTTTATGGCCGCCCTCACTGTGGGTGCTGGTCCACCCACGTACCTTCCCGGTCCTATCGAGCTGCATGCGCACGATCCCATGCGCTATGTCGGCGATATGCTTGCGTGGATCCACCAGACGGTCGCCTCGGAGCGCGAGTTCCTCACCGCGCTGTTCGACGAAAAGGAGGGCGAGGGTGGACGACGCATCGGGCAGCGGCGGCGTGGGCTCGAGGGGTCAGTGGATCTTACTGCAGCCGATCCCGAGTCGTTGAGCCTGGGCGCGGGGGAGGCGTTGGTGCGCGAGGTGCTCAACTCGAATCTCGACGGCTGCTGTCGACCGCTCAAGCTGCGCATCCAGCAGACGCTGCGCTCGCAGGAAGGCAGCGTTACGTCGTACCGCCTCGCGCATCTCGTCCACTTCTACCGCTCCACCATGGACAAGACCATCGGCTCGCGCGCTTCACTCAGTCGCACTTTGGGCGAGCTTGCTGACCTCGCCGTAGGCGCGTTTGCGGATACGCTCGAAAGGCAGAGCAGGGGGATCGAACGATACGATGGCTCGATCGAGCCGGACCTCTCGCCGCCACCGCCACTGCTTGCCACGTTGGGCGCGCTCAAGGAGCTCATGGGCGAGTTCTCACGCTCGCTCGCGGAGGACGACACGACCAAGCATGCCTCTTCGCGCGCTACGTCGCGCCAGGAGGGAGAAAAGCCGATGGCTTCGCTGGGGAGCTTTGACTTTGTGCTGGCGACGCTGGTGGATGCGCTGGTGGCGCTGGTGGAGCGCATGGCCGAGGCGCACGTCTCGAAACGCCCACGATCGCGACCGGAAGCAGCTGCGCGCTGGGAGGCATTGGTGTACCAGTGCAACTGCCTTGACCTCCTCGTCTCCACCGTGGGTGTGCATGCATTCGCCGCCAATAAGACCGGTGAGCTTCGTGCCCGGCTCGATGCGGCACTGGCTGAAGTTGCCCAGGTGCACTCTGCGAATGTTTTGGCACGCAGTGGCCTCGCTCCCGTGCTCGCTGCCATGGAGAGTGCGCAGGGTCCGCTCGCGGAGGTGGCGGGCGCGAGGCCGGCCGAGGTAGCGCAGGAACCGCTTGCGGAGGTGGCGGGCGCGAGGCCGGCCGAGGTAGCGCAGGCTCTTGAACGGTTCGAGCAGTGTTTGGCGCAGGACGACGACCTGCTGACGCCGCGCGAGCTTGCACGCATGACGTCGCCGGCGTCGCGCCAACGCGTGCACCACACGGCATTGGAGAATCTCACGCGCTCGTACCAGCGGCTTGTCGATGCGGTTGGCAACACAGCACAGATCAGGCGCACGCCTCAGGATGTAGCGATCCTCCTTGGTCTGACGTAATTGATAGCGACACCCTGGTACAATGCGATTCCGAGTGAAATTTTGATATCGTGTTGGTACTTTTGTGTGATGGTGACGGGCTCAAACTGAGCCGACGCCGATCGGATCAGATCGGATCAGCCGGGGAGGCGGCGTGGGACGGTGTTGGCGTGTGGGCCGGACCTGCGACGCGGTCAGCGGTAGGCCGCTGCGGGCGACAGCGACTGCATGTCGGTCGGCGCCTCGTTCTTGCCGTCATACGGTGTCGCACCCGACCGTGCTTCCGCAGCCTCCCCTTGCCCAGCGACGCTCGACCACCGTGCCCAGGGTCGCTTGAGGTACGCCGTGTGCGAGTTGCCGGATGCAAGCTCTGCCGCTGCGAGCTGAGGCCGAGACTCGCGCTCATCCCGGTTGGCGGCGGATGCAGCCTCCGGGCGGCCTTGGTTCGGCGCGAGGAAGAGCGCCGCGACATGACTCGCGGCGGGATCTCACGCGCTCGTACCAGCGGCTTGTCGATGCGTTGGGCGATACAGCACAGATCAAGCGCACTTCTCAGGATGTAGCGATCCTCCTTGGTCTATGATCACTCTTGACAAATGTACTTTTGCATTAAAAAAGCTTGAGGCCGATGTATGCGGTGAGGAGGGCGGTGGTAGCGGAAGCGATAAAGTTGACTGCATTGTTGTCGAGCACGTCGGCACCTGTGACCCTTTTCCACCCCGCTTGTTGTGCTTTTGGCGGCGATCCCACCAGCACACGCTTTGTGTCTGGATTGTATAGCGTTTGTTGGAGTGTGGCGCCTAGCACGCTATCAACAAGCGAACCCGTGAAACCCGCTACTGTCAGGAGGGCGGTTAGCTTGAGGTAGACGGTGAGTGGAACGGTGGAGTCGTGGGCTGCTAGGGAGAGTGACTGGACTAGGCCGATGAATGTGCCTCCGAGTGCGGAGACCGTGAGACCGAGTGGGGAGATGCCTCCGTTGGTGCCTTTGGGAACGATGCGCGAGGGATTGGTGATGAGGCGTGGTTGGGATTTGGACAAGATGCCCAGTTCGGAAGCCAGCGTATCGCCCATGCACGCCGCATAGTGACCCGCCACCACCAACGTCAGTGCGAGATTCGACACATCGATGCGTGTGAGCCCCACATCCAGTATCGCCAACGTCGCCCTCGAGAGTGGATTCGGCTTAGCGTCAGTGTTGAGCGCTCGGAATGCAATGCAAGCGACGACGGCGGTGAAGCTGTTGCACAGCACCTGCACAGCAGAACGATTGCCAGACGAGGTATCCCTGGCTGCAGACTCGGCGTGGGCGGCACCGGCGTGCGTTTCGAGCTGCGCCTTGAGCTGCGCTTTGTACTTGGTCGCTCGGGAGCCAGCGAGGTAGAAGGTGATGAGCGTGAGGCCGTACCCGACGAATGGATTCGCCATCGATGCGTAGCCCACGGCCGAGGCGGTGAGAGCCCCATCGAGCGAAAGCGAACCCTTGCGATAGCCGGACCAGCCAAGGTAGGCGGCAATGCCCAGGGGGATCGGGTACGTCTTCACCATGGCGGCGCGAGAGGTGGCGGCGCGAGAGGTGGCGGCGCGAAGGCAATTCCTGCGGATGCAGTGAGGATGCAGTGATGGCGATTCCAAGACCCTGACGAGGAGGTTCCGTTGCGAGGCGGGGTCTGTGCGGCGCCGCATCGCCCTCATCACCGATCTGTCGCCAAATTGTCCGATATTGTCATTTTTAGGCAGTGTCAAGTCACGCTGGCGCGCCGGTCCCTCTTGGATTGCCGGCTCCCACCTCTCTTTCGCAGACGAGACCATGCATTGGACATAACCGGCCGACGCTGGTGGGTTGGCAGCTGCGATGATTGGACAGCTTGTGTAGACACATTGTTGATCACGCCATCGCCATGTGGGCGAGCAACGCGGTGTAGGCCATTGGTCAGCTTGATCGGTTCCTGGAAAAGAGTGGGTGTCGGTGATGTTGTCGCGCCGTCGTTACTCAGCTGCGCGCGGAGGATGAACGGTGTGGGCCAATGAAAGCGCATCGCACCACCGGGTATCTGTCCGGCTACTCGGAGTTGGATCGCAGAGTCGCTACAACGACAGGCCATCGAGACCAAAAGGAAGAGGGAATTTTTTGCAGGAATCGGCCGCGGCGAAATGGCCGACTGCCAAGCCATCCAACACCGACGGAATTCGAAATTTGGCACCCTACGCGCCGTCAGTCTTTCAAGTTTCGGAAAGTTTCCTGCCATTGAAAAATACATTTTCTGCCTCCGCCTGCCACCCACACCCCCTGGGCTCGAGCACTGCTCTTCAATGAGGAGGTACTGCTCAATGGTGATTGCTACTTTCTGCGAACGTTGCTTGCATGTCAGACTAGTGAAGAAGAGTGGAAGCGAAAGCAAAAACCAAAAAAAGCAAGTGCGGATGTAGGTGCGGGTGCTGGTGCGGGTGCGGATGCGGATGCGGGTAGCGGACCAAGGGCGAGGCGGCAGTTGAATCGGCGGGTGCGGCAGGAATGCCCCGTTGGAGCCATCGGAAGCGGAGTGCAACGACGAGCATGGCGTTGCAGCTCGGAGCACACTGTTGCGATCCAAGACCTTTTGACCGATGCAGGGCCTCTCGTCCAGCATGGCTCGAACAGCACGCGACCCACCGATTGTGCAAGCGAGCTACGAGTCGCCTAGCCGAATTTCTTGGCTCTCCTTTGCCTCGGCCTTGCGAGTCGGTGCGAGCATCTCGCCTTGCCCCGATTGTGCGCCAACGCCTACTGCACATCAGCCTCCAACTCGGACCGACCGGTAACACCGACGCCTTCGCTACGACAGCTCGGACTGTAGGGTCACGATGGATACGTATCGCCAATGCCTTCCGTCATGTTGGTCGTTGGTCGTTGGCATCGGCTCGCGATAAGCGCAATGCGGGGATCCACGCCCATCCGCTACAATAGGCGAACAGACAAGGCCGATAACGCTCCACACGCTCGTCGTTCAGTGGCGTTGGCATTGATATCGGACTGACCACATCCGATGCCTCGCTTCATCAGCCGTGGTTCAGGTCCCGACGCCCAATCCATCTGGTTACTCGTTCTCATTGGCGCCCGCACAAACCCCACCTTGCTTCCGAGGCCGACGACGTGCGTGTGTGCGTGCGTGTGTGCCTGACTATCCTGACTATCGACCGTAATCACTACCTCGCTATTCGCTTCTAACAGCGAGCTCCGTGCCGTATCGAGTGCGACTGAATCTGCCACCTTGCAGCTCCCAACCCCGCGCTGCGCTAGACTGCCAACCCGATTTCATGCGCATAGAGAAATATTGAAATTCGGAACGGAAAAAAAAAGAATTACAAAAAGAAGTCGTGTCGGACAAAAACGCCACGTCTGTCATCGTTCGGGCACTTGGCCACTGTTTTTTTTTTCGCACCAGTCGCCGGTCCTACCGTCCACAGACACAATCGCCGTTCCGCACATCCGCCGCACTAAGGGGGAGGAGGGCGTCGTGTCGTTGTTGTCGAAGCACACTAGCAATCTGCGGTGTGGATTCGGCAATCCAAACCGACCTGCACCTCTCCTGCATGCAGGCCCTCCTTCGTACAGCGAAGCATCTGGACCTTCTTTCCTGCCTCGCCGCGCTGCCCTTTTCCTCCTCCTCAGCCTCGTCGTTGTCGTTCCGCAACAGAGCTCAAAAGTTTCCTTTTTCCCAGGTTTCCACCCACCGCCGGACTAGACCGAGTCCGACTTCTGAGCGCGCCAGGCCAGAATACCCGACGGTCGGCTCCCATTCGCCCTCGCCATCCGCCGTTTTGCACAACAACGCCGCGCGACATCCGCAAGAGCTCGGCTGCCTTTGGCCAATCCTCTTGTCAGTGTCCGCGTGGCCAAGGCCAGTGTACCGCTAGCACGCCCGCCAACTCGCCCTCTTATCGTGCCTTCCGTCTTGTCCGATCCCATCCCTCGCTTCCTATTCGCACCCGCAGGTGCAGCTCTATCGCACAAGCCCCCTTCTCCGGTCCAACCAGCCGCATGAGATCCGGTCAACACCCTTCCACGCTGCTCAGCCTGTACATAGCCTGCCCAATCAAAGATCCGAATTCTCAACGCTGCTGCCTCCTCGTTCACCCGCTTCGGCGTCCCTCTGCAGCGCTTGCGTGCTTTTTTTCATTTCGCCACTGCAGCCACCCGCGCCCGCTCCCCCTCCTCGTCCCTCGTTCCTCGCCCCTTCTCCCGCACTCCTTCTTAAAGTGTCACTCATCGCCTCCCAATCCCTTCGCTTCTTCCCCCACCATCCGTCTCCTCCCCCATCCTCCCCCCCTCCCCGCTGCTCCTGGTCACGCGACTCCGCGAGCAACATCATGCCTCTCGATATCCAGGACGACGCCATCGCCGGTCAGGCTGAGGCGCAGCGCGATGCCTACGCCGCCGACGTCAAGATCCACTCTGGCAAGGACGACGTTCACCCCGTCGGCCATCTCGAGTCTGGCGTTCGCGTCAAGCCCGAGACCTCGGACGACGACTTTGTCGCGCCCACCGACGAGGACCTCGCCAACCTGCGTCGTGTGCCCGAGAAGCTGCCTTGGACCACGTACGCCATCGCCTTCTGCGAGTTGGCCGAGCGATTCTCGTACTACGGCTGTGTTCAGGTTTTCCAGAACTTCATCCAGCAGCCTCGCCCCGCCAACAACCGCGCGGGTGCCGGTGGTGCTGACAACCAGTCCGGTGCGCTCGGTGAAGGCCAGCAAGCCGCCACGGGCCTCACCACCTTCAACACCTTCTGGGTGTACTGCATGCCCATCCTCGGTGCCTACCTCGCCGATACGCGTTGGGGCCGATTCAAGACGATCTGCATCGCCGTCTTCATCGCGCTCGTCGGTCACGTCCTCCTCATCGTCTCTTCGGTCCCCGCGGTGCTCGACCACCCCGACGGCGCCATGGCTTGCTTCGCCGTCGCCATTGTCGTCATGGGAGTGGGAACCGGCTGGTTCAAGTCGAGCGTTTCGCCACTGATTGCGGAGCAGGTCAACGGCTCGAAGCAGTCGGTGCAGACGCTCAAGACGGGCGAGCGTGTCATTGTCGACCCTGTGCTGACGATCAGCCGAATCTTCATGTACTTCTACCTGTTCATCAACATTGGTGCGCTCGGTGGTCAGCTCGGCATGTCGTTTGCCGAAAAGTACGTCGGATTCTGGCTCGCCTACACGCTGCCCACCATCGTGTTTGCGCTCTGCGTCCCCGTGCTCGTGTTCGGCAACAAGTACTACGTCAAGACGCCGCCTTCGGGTTCGGTGCTGGGCGAGTGCCTGCGCCTGTGGTCGTTTGCCACCAAGGGCCGCTGGACGCTCAACCCCATCGCGCTGATCAAGAACATGCGCGCCGACGACTTCTGGGAGAACGCCAAGCCGTCCAAGCAGAGCGCCGAGACCAAGCCGCGCTGGATGACGTTCGACGACGCCTGGGTCGACGAGGTGCGCCGTGGCTTCAAGGCGTGCACCGTGTTCCTGTGGTTCCCTCTGTACTGGCTGACGTACAACCAGATCACCAACAACCTCGTCTCGCAGGCTGCCACCATGGAGGTCAACGGTCTGCCCAACGAGGTGGTGTCGAACCTCGACCCCTTTGCGCTCGTCATCCTCATCCCGCTGTTTGACCTCTTCCTCTACCCTGCGCTGCGCAAGGCGGGCATCAACTTTACGCCGCTCAAGAAGATCGCTCTGGGCTTCCTCACGGGTGCGCTCGCCATGGTGTGGTCGGCGGTGGTGCAGCACTACATCTACAAGACGTCGCAGTGCGGCAAGAACGCGGCGACTTGCTACGACATCAACGGCGACGGCATCGCCGACCTCGGCGCCGACGGCAGCGAGGATGGCGCCGTGTACGTGCCTGCTCCGCTCAACGTGTGGATCCAGTCGGGTGCCTACATCCTCATCGCCGTCTCCGAGATTCTGGCGTCGATCACGGGTCTGGAGTACGCGTTCTCCAAGGCGCCCAAGTCGATGCGATCGCTCGTCATGTCCATGTTCCTCTTCACCTCGGCCATCGCTGCTGCGCTCCAGCAGGCGTTCATCTCGCTCTCGGCCGACCCCAACCTGGTGTGGAGCTACACCGTGTTTGGTGTGCTTGCCTTCCTCGGCTTCATCGGCTTCGTCTGGGCCTTCAGGAAGCTCGACTCGCAGGAGGACGCGCTCAACCAGCTCGACGCCGGCGAGGTGCACGCCGTCGAGGCCTCCGAGTCCACCCACCAGGAGAAGGCCTAAAAACACCGAGTCGCTTCCAGGATCGCATTCGCATTCCCAGGTTCCTCTCGCCCCTTGTACTCTATCCTCGTCACGTTGCTGCACTGCTCTGTCTTGTTCGTACGGGTCCTGCTGCAATTGAACCAGATGTATACCTTTGATTTGCTCTCAGTGTGCGGGTGTGCAATGGCTGTCGCCGACGTAAGCGTGTGAGAGATTGAAAGGTGTTAGACACGTACAAAACAAACAATGCTGAAAAATTGCGGGAGCAGGAGGACCCTGACGGTTGCGTGTGGCGCCAGAAGAGAGAGCCACGTTGGCTGCTGCAGAGGCCGTGCGTGCCAAGAAGACGGAAGATTGGCATTGCCGCTCCCGCTCACCATCACCACCATCATCGCCATCATCGCCGTTGTATCGCACCGACCACGACGCCGAGCAACGCATCCCGCTGGCGAGTTGTGGGCCGTCCTCGCAAGTTCAAGCTGGCTTCCCCTCCGTAACCCACGCCCGAGCTGGTCTCGGTGACGGCTCGTTGCGCTGACAAGAACCATGGCGTCGCTCTACACCACTACACCCGATGCGCGGTCGCGCGGCAAGGTGCGCATGGAGCCGCGCGAGGGAGACTCGAGCTCGCTGCTCGGCTTTCCCATCCCTACCGACCTGCTGCTCGGGCTGCTGCTCAACAAAACGCTGCTCGCCTCGGCCGCGCTGCTGGTGCGTACCTGGCTCTCGTCCACGCACAGCGAGTCGATGCATTCTGTGCTTGCATCAGAGATCTCGTCGACGCAAACCTCGACAGCCTCGTTCGGCACTGCAGCGGCTGCAAGAGCGCCTATCAGCTCGTGGGCCATTGCGACGCTGGTGTTCTTCATCGCCGCGCTCGTGCAGGCGGTTTGGTTCAAGGCGTGGCAATGGCTGCCCGCGGTGAAGCGCGTGGATAAGCGCAGGCTCTGCATGCTCGCCGCCATCACGTTCGCGCAACTGCTCGTGTGGCTCATGGCGCTGCGCAAACTCGATGCAGTCAACGTGATCATCTTCACGCAGTACTGCGAGATCTGGGCGGTCGACCTCGCAAAGAGCCTCGGCGGCAGAAGCTACGGCGGATACACGACGCTGTTCGCACTCGCCATCTCGTTCCTCTCGTCCATCTCCAATTCGGCATCGATGCCGGCGTCGAGTCGGAACTACTCGGCGCACATCCTCGACATGTACGCGGACGAAGACCTGCCCGATAGCCTTCGACGCAACCGTCCCGCAGGTCTGGCATCGCCTTCGCAGCTGAGAGCAGCTTCAGCGGCGGTAGAGGCGACGGCTGCCAGCTTCAGCGTGTTTGGCACGCTCGTCGGTCACGCATATCTGCTCGTATTTGCGCTGCTCACCATCGAAAAGGAGAGCGCCCTGCTCAGCGCGAGCAGAGATACGGGCGGTCGACGAAGGGCCGGCATCGTCGCGACCATCGTCGCGTCTGCATTCACGCTGCCGGCGTCGCTGTTACTCAGCCTGTTTGGCGTACCGACGCTTCCTTCGCTCGATTCGCTGCTGCCTTCGACGACGTCAGGCACCATGAAGAGCATGAGCCACCTTCCGGCCTACATTGCCATCAGCTTCGGCTTCCTCATCCTCGAACCGCTTGTGAGCACCTCGATCGAGTCGCACGCCTCGACGAAAGATCGTGTGGCGCACGGATGGCCGCTTGCGGTGCTCGCCTCGTTCGCCATCGGCTTTGTTGGATTTGGCTACCGTCCGCTGTGGTCTCAGGTCGTGGTTGCGCTGCTCGTGGGTCAGGCTCTGCGAACCATCCTCAAGAACTCGCCCGACCACACCTCGTCGCGCTTCAGCTCGGCTGGCGTCGAATCGGATGCGGCTCACTCGAACAGCGTGGCCACAAAGGCGTCCGATGTGTCTGCCCTGCAGGAGCTGATCGAGTCGCTGTCGTCGGCTGCCACAGCTACACGACGCACGGTCAAGGTGATTCTGGCCAATCCGGACTCGCGCAAGATCTTCCAGTTTCTCATGCTCAACCTCGCCTTCATGGGGGTACAGCTGCTGTGGGGAGTGTGGACCAACAGTCTGGGTCTGATCAGCGATGCGATCCACATGTTCTTTGACTGCGCAGCCATCGGGATGGGACTGTTTGCCAGCGTCATGGCGACTTGGCCGACGGACTCGACCTTCACCTACGGCTACGGACGCGTCGAGACGCTGAGTGGCTTTGCCAACGGCATCTTTCTCATCCTCATCTCGATCTTTATCGTGTTTGAGGCGGTGCAGCGCATCATCGAGCCGCCGGTGATGAACAGCAATACGCAGCTGCTCATCGTCAGCAGCATGGGTCTCGCCGTCAATCTGTTCGGCATGTGGGCTACGGGCGGTCATCATCACCACCACGGCCACTCTCACGGACATGGACATGATCATGGACACGGCCATGGACACGGACATGATCACGGGCACGGCCATGGACACGGACATGATCACGGGCACGGCCATTCGCACAACATGATGGGCGTGTATCTGCACGTGATGGCGGACACGCTCGGATCGGTGGGTGTGATCATCAGCACGCTGCTCATCGGACAGTTTGGGTGGACGGGCTTTGATCCGATCGCGTCGCTGTTCATTGCGTTTATGATCGTAGGTTCGGTGATCCCGCTGGTGCTCGAGTCCGGGCGCATCTTGTGTCTCGAGGTGGGCGAACATAGGGAGGCCGAGATGAGCGAGGCGCTGGATGCGCTGCGCAGCATCAACGGCGTTGTCTCGTACCACTCGCCGCGCTTCTGGCCCAAGGATGCAGAGACGCTCGTGGGCGTCATCCGCGTGCAGGTGGTGTGGCCTCTCGAGCACGAATCTGCGCACAGTCGCGAGCACAGCCACGAGCACAAGCACGAACATAGCCACGGACACGCGCATCACGATCATCATGGGCACGACCACGACCACTCACACGCACACACACACGCGAGCGAGCACGACTCGAGCCTGGCAGTGACGACGCCCGAGGCGATGGCGCGGCAGATCGAGAACGCTCTCAAGGCGCGCATCCATGGCCTGGACAGCGTTGCGGTGCAGCTGGAAAAGGTGGCGAGCGGCATGACGGGCGCAGCATCTCCAGGAGGCGCGACGCCCATGTCGGCATCACCCTCGTACAGCAGTGCATACGAGGGCAGCCCGTTGGCGGTGCGCAGCAACGGTGCCCACGCACTATCACCCACCACGGCGCATCGTCACCGCCACTAGATCTTGACTCTGCCTACAAATACAAGGACTTTGTGCAAATCGTCGGGCTGTGAACGGTCGGCGACCCAGCGGGAGTTGAGGGGTGCAAGGGGAAAAAATTGTTAGATTGACAGCCTTGGTCGGTAGGATGAGGGCGGCGCGACTCCGACGCTTGGGCCAGGTCGGATTGGCGGGCCGAGATGAAGAGAGGCCAACCTCCACAAACAAGGTTGCGGGCTAACCACCATCCATTTTGGCTGACCACTTCGGACGACGTGCGATCGCCACAAGGAACTATACGAACACCCAACGAACAACCATGTCGAACCAGTACTCGTACGGCGGAGCTGGCGGAGGTGGATACGGAGCCCCTCCTGCGGGCCAGCAGGGCGGCTATGGTGCACCTCCTCCCGGTCAGCAGGGCGGATACGGACAGCAGCCACCTGGTGGTGGATACGGAGCGCCTCCTCCCGGTCAGCAGGGTGGATACGGCGCCCCACCTCCTGGTCAGCAGGGTGGATATGGAGCGCCTCCGCCGGGTCAACAGGGCGGATACGGTGGGGCTGCGCAGCAGTCTTCGTACGGGGCGCCTCCGGGACAGGGATACGGTCGACCTCAGGTGTTCAACTCGAACACGGGTCCACCTCCGGGAGCGGATCCGCAGCTGTGGCAGTGGTTCATTGCGGTGGACCGCGACCGCAGCGGCCAGATCAATCCGCAGGAGCTGAGCCAGGCGCTCGTCAACGGCGACTGGACGCCGTTCGATCTGGACACGGTCAAGATGCTCATGAGCGTATTCGATGTCGACCGCAGCGGACACATCAGCTTCAACGAGTTTGCCGGACTGTGGAAGTACATCCAGGACTGGCAGGGCGTCTTCCGCCACTTTGACCAGGACCGTTCGGGCTCGATCGATCAGAACGAGCTGTCGAACGCGCTCCAGTCGTTCGGATACCGACTCTCGCCCAAGCTGCTGCACATTGTGACGCAAAAGTACAGTGAGTATCCACACGGCCTCGATCCCGGGCACGATTTTGATAACAAATTGACACTGACGGCTGACGTGATGGATCCAGTGGTGTCCGATTCTGGTGCGGGTGGTGGTGCAGGCGGTATGGCGGCGAGTGGACCGGGCGGCAGGGGTGCAGCTGGCATCACGTTTGACCGGTTTGTACGTGCGTGCGTGGTGATCAAGACGCTCACCGAGTCGTTCCAACGCCACGACACCAATCGCTCCGGATGGGTGCAGATCAACTACGACACGTTTATGGAAATGTCTCTGTCGGCGCCCTGATGGCGGTGCCATTTCCGCACCCCCTCTTCTCGCTCCGTCTTTCCTGTACGATCGCAAATGTATGTGTAATTTTTGTTTGATCGAGTGTCTCGCCCTCGTCGTCTTCGTCATCGTCGTTGTCGTTGTCTATGCGACTGTGAGGCTGGATGGCTGAGTCGATGGGAGCGCGAGGAAAGCGTGCGGGAAGCGACAGTGGAGAGTGGAAATGCTGCCGAGACGCGATTTCCAAGCGGTTCAATTTTCGCAAGTCGGCGCCTCTCCGATGCGAAAAGGGCACTTCGACGGACGATCCGAAGCTCCACTCCTCGCCATTTCCCACGCCGCTGAATGCTGTCGGAAGCGCCGCGGCCGTCATCACATCCTTCTCCTCCGCAGCAGTGCGGGATTTCACCTCAGCAGCTACGATACGAGCTGTCACGGCGCTCATCAACTGAGCTTGGGCCGTGAGTCGAGTCGCGACGCACCTCCATCCATGTCGTCGCGGTGAGATCACTCGATAGCATCATGGCAGCCGGCATCTTTGCCTCGCTCTTTGCTGGCTCGACCGCGTCACATGGCCCTCCGCCTCCGCCTTCATCTCAGCACCATGACCCAGCATCGACGGACCAGCGCAAATCCGACTCGGACTCGGACATCGTCATGCACCGCCAGGCGGCCGACGCATCCCCCCCTCCGCCGCATGCTACCGCTCACAACGAGGCTCAGGAGGTCGCAGATGTAGACATGCAGCTCTCATCGCCTCCCAGCTCCGCGCCTCCCACCGCACCCTCAACACCACAGCATCCGCCGCCGCCGCCCGCATCACGCCGAGCCCATCCACCGGAGCGCACTCCAGCTGCTACCACCACCATGCAAAGGGCTTCACGCAGGCGCACCATGCCCGCACGCCTCTCCCAGGTCTCGTCTCTTCTTGCCGGCTCGATGCTCGAGGAAGAACTGCTCATGCTCGATTCAGCACCCTCCCCGTCATCCTCCACTTTCGCTCACAATGGATCCTCGGCATCGGCAACAACGGGCGCAACAGGCGCTCCCGCTCTCGAGCGCTCAGCCTCCAGCTCCCACAACTCCACCACCAGCATCACCAATCCAGTCTCGATCATCGTGCTCACGTCCGACGCAACACTCATCGAAAAAGCCGTCTATCCGCATGCACCAGCACACACGCACATCAAGCTCGAGCCACCGTCGGCGTCATCCTCGCTCGTCTCCACGCTCGCCATCAAGCGTCAGCAGCTCATCGAGACGCCCGATTTCAAGCCGCGCGACGACACGCTCTACATGCCCAAGACGCGCGGCCTCCGCTCCGACGCCGCAGAGGACACCTCGGACGCCGCGTACGAGCGCCGCCATCGCAAACCAGAGACCGCCGAAAAAAAGCAGAGAAAGGCAGAGGTCGATCGCCTCGCTCGCGACCGTCAGAAGCTGCTCGCACGCATCGACCAGATCAAAAACGTCGACGCACGCATGCTTCAGCCCATCGTCATCGCAAGGGATCAGGTCCGCGCCGAAGCTTCCGCCGAGACCGAAGCGCGCCGCAAGCCGCTGCACGATCGCGTCGAGGATCTGCGCCGCGAGCTGCTCGCCGATGCATACGACACTCTCAAACGCTACGACCTTTTGCTGTCCACCACCGACCATGCCAAACCCGCCTCGCCTGCGGTCTCGACCTTGCCCACCAAGGCCGAGCCCATGGCGCGCACGTCCACTTCGGCCTCCAACGAAGATGCCAGTGCGCGCAGCGAGTCGCCCCGACTCAAGATCCGCATCAAGCGCGGCCAGGCGACCTGGGACACATCGGAAAGCCCCAGCGACACGTCAAAGCGGGCTTCGCTCGCGCTCGACAAGCCGGACGCATCGCGCAGAGTCAGCTCGCGCCAGCCAAAGCACAGGGTCGACAGCCTGCCCACGCCCCTCACCGCCGCCGCCGTCGAGCGCGCCCAAGACCATCGGCGCAAGCGACGCAGACTTTCGAGCTCCCACGTCGATGACACAGATGCATCCACGTCGAGAAGGCGCAGCAGCCCAGAACCTAAGGACGACCGCGGCGCTGCCACCGCACGCACAAGTGGTCGTCCGCAGCGCGCT
Organism: Moesziomyces parantarcticus; assembly: GCA_023212605.1. Classification (NCBI taxonomy): domain Eukaryota; kingdom Fungi; phylum Basidiomycota; class Ustilaginomycetes; order Ustilaginales; family Ustilaginaceae; genus Moesziomyces; species Moesziomyces parantarcticus. The sequence goes on along the minus strand of JALCCF010000040.1, from coordinate 24,270 downwards.
GCTGCTGCCGCTGCCGCCGTCGCGTCGGCTCGCCAGCGCCAGAATGCCGAGCGCTCCTTCTCGGACCTCGAGTACGACGACGAGGATGAGGACGACGAGGTCGAGTCCGTGCTCGATCTGGCCGACCGCTCGTCCGCCGCCACTCCGAGGAAGCTGTCGACGAGACGCGAGAGTGTGAGTCTCCGGAGATCGCCAGCCAAGCCTCGGGAGCATCGGTCGTCGTCCGAAGCGTCGACCACTTCATCCGTCGCCTCGCTCGCTTCGTCCATCGGCTACATGGGTCCCACCATCCCCGACACGGGCTCGCTCAAGGTCTCGTCGTCGCTCAGCGAGATCCACGCCGCCGCTGCGCCTGCCGAGGCTTCCGAAACCAACGACGACGAGGCGGAGGATCCGGATGCGACGGACTCGGACTCGGACCTCGAGATCGCCAAGCGCAACAGGGCGCGCGGCCTCGCCAGTGCGCTCACCGAGAGCGAGGCCGAAAGCATCCTCGCCGCCTTCCTCGGCACCACGCCCGGTGGCAGGAGCAGCCAGGGCGTAGCCGCTCCCACCGTGCCTCCGACGCCAGCAAAGCAGTCCGTCGCACCACCTGCGCCCGCGCCTGCACAGTCCACACGCCGCTCGACTCGGCGCGACACAACGCAGTCGTTTGGCGAAAAACTGCCAGACATCCTCACCAAGACAGCACAGTTCGACTGGACCGTCATGCAGTACCTGCGCTCCATCGACCGACCGCGCCCGTCGTCCCACCTGCAGCCCAAGCAGCACTGACAATCTCCTCTCCCTGGATTCTCAGCACACATCGCACTCGGACTCATTTGCCAACCATGGGATGCGTGGATTAATTCATCATATTCGGCGGGCTGATCAGTGGCCCTGTTTCATGGCCCAGATCTCGAGCTTGCGCAGGAGGCCTTTGAGGTTTTTGCCGCCTTTGTTCGAGTTGGCTTCGAGCCAGGCGTGCATGTTGTCGAGGCACGATTCGAGTTGGGCGAGCACGGCGTCTTTGTCGAGCGCCTCGGGCGTGCCGTCGGCAGAGCGAGGTTTGGGGTTGAGGCAGATGTGGAAGAGGGCGTTCCACAGATCTGACTGCCAGTAGCGTTTCATGGGCGTGGTGAGTTTGTACACGTGCTTGTCGTGCGTCACGTCCATGTATCGTCCGAACAGTAGGCAGTGGGCGATGGCAGCTACACCGAACCAGTCCGTCTCAAACGTGAAGCTTTCGCCACGACGCATCTCGAGACAATCCTTGGCATCCGTTTCCCAATCGGCCACAAAGCCTTGCGTCGGGTCGTCGAAGGCGGTCAGGTCGATGGCTCGACCAAAGTCGATGAGCGTGAGACCTTTGCTCGACCATCCAGCCGAGCCGTCGCGCGCATAAATGTTGGACCATGCACTCGCGGGAGACACGTCGCCTAATCGCAACAGGCAGTTGTCGATCTTGAGATCGCCGTGGATCACGCCCGCACGATGCATGCCCAGCACAACACGCAGCAGCTCGGTGACGAAAAACATGGCCAACACCTCCTCGAGCCCAGCACCTCCCGTCGAATCCGCACCCGCCGAGCCCGCTGCAGCAACACCGGCACTGACGGCGTGGTTGACCACATCCAGCAACGTCCCCTTCTCGCCCAGATCGAGCATGAGGAACGACGCGTCCGAGTAGCAGTACAGCCTGCGCGCCGCAATGACCGAGGGCTGCAGTGCAGCGGGCAAGCGCATCTGCAGCTGGCTCAGAATGTGGAACTCCCACCGATTCGCGGGCGCCTCCACCTTGATGGCCACCTGCTTGCGTCGGTCCGCCTCGTCATCCTCGTCGTCGTCGTCCTCATCATCGTCCGGGTCGGCATCCTCGCGCTTGTCCGCAACCTTGGCCGTGGCGACTGAGTCAACATCGTAGCCGAGGAAGACGGCGCCGTAGCCGCCTTCACCGAGCTTGCCTCGGATCTCGAAGGCGTGGCCGCCAATATCAGCCTGGAACGGCGAGGACAGCATGCCTGTGCCGTGGAACACAGTACCGCCCATGCTCTTGCGCGTCATCTGGTTGGTGGCCAGGCTCGACTTGCACTTCTTTTGCAGCTTGTCAAGCAGGTCATCCGACGGCGTGTCTACCAAGCCAACAAACCCGGCTCGGCTCTCGACGGGCTCGTCGAGACGCGCCAGAATCGCATTGAGCACCTCGGGATCCACAGGCGAGCACGGGTTGGGCGGGCAGAACTCCGTGTCTTTCGGTTCAGCCTCTTGCAGGTGCTCTGAGGCTTGCTCGGAAGCTGCGCGGTCTTGAATGTTGAGCGACTCGTCAAAGTCGTCCTCGCTCTCGTCGCCCTCGTCTCCACCGGCGACGCGGATGGTGAGGCCTTTGGTCAGCTCAAAGCTCGCCTTGTTGGCCGCGTTCCATGCGGATCGATTCGCGTCTTCGCCCGACGCCGACGCGAAGCTGCGTTCGTCTGACGGGCTCCGCGAGTCGTCGGCGAGGCTGGCATCCTCAGCGGGAGCAGGGCGGCGCGGACCCATCGGACCGCTCTTCAAGATGTCTCGTGCCCCGCCATGTCCTTCGGCTCGCTCATCGTCGTCCTCGTCATCATCTTCATCTTCGTCCGTGTCTCGCCAAGCCTTGAGCGCAGGACCGATGGCGGAGCGCGTAGCCGTTCCGGGCGTGCGCCCGTTGGTGTAGCGGGTGAACTCGTATGTCGCCTCGGTGATCGGCGTGAGCGGCTGGAACTGTGGCCTGAAGAGATGCTCGTTGCCCTCGTAGCCGTCAGCGCCATCCAGGGGGCCATCGATGCGTTCGCCATTCTCGTCGACAGCGTATTGCTCCTCCTCTTCCTCATCCTCCTCTTCTTCTTCCGCCATGGGCTCGACCCACCGGCGACTGGCCGACTGACGGCTGGCAGGCATTGGCGTTGCTAGGACGGGTGCGTTGTAATCGGCAACGACAGCCGTTGCGGCAACCGGACGAGGGGGCGAGCTGGCTTCTACAGGCTCTTGCGGTTCGACGGATTGAGCCTGCTCTGCAGGAGCTGGGAGCACGACATGCTCGTCCTCGTCTCCATCGTCCTCGCGGTAGACGGGCTTGGCGCCGAGCGGGGTCGGTGCGGCTGTCTTGGATGCCAATGGCGTGCGCATCGGGGTGGCGCCACCCAAGCCGAGCCTGGGAGCCTGTGCGCCTGGAGTACGCAAGGGAGTGGCACTCACGCCGGCGTTCTCGTCGTGCTGGCCAGCAAACTTGGCGAGGTGGTGGGATCGCGACGACGGTGTTGGGGTTGGTGGCACATCTGCGGCGGAACCGAGGCTGACGCGCATGTGAGCTGGGCGCGAGACGCTGGAGAGGGGCGCGAGGTAGTCGTCATCCTCTTCGTCGTCGTCGTCGTCCTCGCTGCTGTCTTCGTCCGAGTCGCTGTCTTGTCCATTGAACATGTTTTCAACCTCGAGCAGCGTAGCCTTTGTGACGAGGGTCGGGCTCATCCTGGTCTTGGTGGTGTTGTCGCCGTCACGCTTCTTCTTCTTCTTGAGCCCGGGACGAAGGTTGAGCGCGACGGCATTGGCGACCGAGTTGTCCGGGTCAAAGACGTCTCTGGACGGGAACATGCCGGTGGTTTGATCGATCTGGGCGGTTTCTGTAGGCTCAGGACGCGCCTGACGTGATGGCGAGGGTTTGGGAGCATCTTTGGGCAGCCACTGTCCGACGAGCTGATCGAGGTGTGTCCACGGGTCGAAGGCAGCCTTTGCCGATGTGGGCGACTCCCATCCTTCTACGAGGGCGGAAAAGCCTCGTGCGCGGGCCATGAGTTCTTCGAGCGTCAATTCGTTCTGCCAGCCGTTGCGGGTATAGAGGGCTTGCTGGGCGTCGGATCGAAACGAGGGATACATGTCTGCCACGGGAGCGGCGTGCTTCTCTCGCTTAGCGCCAGCCGAGGGAGGTGCAGAGGCATGCGCGCTCGGCTTGCTGGAGGAGGAGCTAGCTTGGGTCGATCGCGAGACGGTGGTCTTTGTGCGATGGCGCTCTCCGTGCGAGCCCGAGCTGGAAGAGGAGACCTTGCGCTGTGCGGATGCACTGTCGGTGTCAGTGCGCAAAGTGGCGGGGTCGGGCACGCGCTTTGCGTCTTTATCCCAGTAGGCAAAGGGGTTGCTGCGTAGCAGATCGGTCTCGCTCGAGGCTTGTTTGCGGCCGAGGCCGGCAGCGTGTTTGGCAAAGTGATCCTTGGGGCTGAGCACACCTGCGGGCTTCGGCGTGGTAGGGACTTGGTTGGCATCGCCATCATCATCGTCATCGTCGTCGTCGTCGTCGTCGTCCGAATCCCTGAAGACGGCGAGACCGGAGCCGGGCTTTTTGGATACGCCGCCGGAAGCGCCGATCTTGAAGCTCTTTACGCCGGCGAGACGATCGGCCTGCACGTTTTCTTGGTTGCGGGAGGCGACGGTGCCGATGTCCTCCCAGCCCTTGGTGCTGCTTGCCTGCGGCCTAGAAGTCGAGGCGGGCGCGCGGTCGTCATCGTCGTGGAAGACGTTGAGTCTGCGCCCATTATTGGTGGACGGAGTTGGAGTGCTGTTGCCGATGGCTCCGACGGTGGCGCCTGCGCCTCTGAGGACGTTGGCCGCGTGGCTGCGTGCGGGACCGGCGGCGGCCTCCTTCTGACCGAGCATGCTGCGTCCGGCGGTGACCATGGCGGCTTTGAGTGCGTCTGCGTAGTTGACGACGAGGGCGTTGGCGGAGGAGCCGGGAGCATCTGCCGAGGACTGATGGCCGAGGATGATGCGAGTCTTGTACTCTTCGTATCTGCGCTTGATGCGATCGATGGGGTTGGCTCTGCGCGCGATGCCGAGCTTGTACATGGCGTCGGCCTCGTCGTACATGCGCTGACCCTCGAGGACGACGGCGAGCTCCTCGTAGAGGCTGGCGAGTTTTGTACCGATCTCGTTTGCGAGGAGGAAGTTGTAGACGTCGCGGGCGCACTCGACGTTTCTTGCGTAGAGGATCCAGAGACGGAGGTATCTGGGGTCGTTGGTGTACTGCTCCGAATCCTTGAAGTGGCGGGTGGCACGCTCGAGGAGGGGGATGAGGCCCGAGTCGTGGGTCTGTCCGGAGGGGTAGTTGTCGATGCACCACTTTACGTACTTTGTCCATGCGTCGAGCGGGTCGTCGGAGTCTGCATTGTCTGCGGAAGCGACGATGGCCTCGTGCTCTGTGCGCTGCTGAGCGAGGAGCGCCTGCCTCTGCTTGTGCTGCATGCTGAGGGTGTTGGAGAGTGCGTGGGCGGACCTGCCCTTTGCGAGGGGCTGCACGTTTTCCTTTTGGGATTCGATGGCGCGGAAGTCGATGATGGGTGTGGATGAGGTCTGCTCGATCTTGGATCCGCCGGGGGTGCGCAGAGGAGTCTTGTGGGGAGTGATGCCCATGGCGAGGGCGTGTGCGTTCTTGGACGAGGGGGTGGTGGGTGCCTTGCGTGGGGTGACGGCGGGCGGGCCCATGCTGGAAGTGCCTGCGACCATGATGGGCAGCGGTGGCGAATCAAGCACACGGATGGCGAGAGTGCACAGCTGGTCGGTGAGGTGTTCTTGAGGACGTTGTTGGTGGAGGGAGAGTATGGTGTGTGCCGTAGCCCTGTTTCAAAGTGTTGGAACGCGTTTGTTTGGTGCGGCTGCGGATGCGCGCCCGCGGTGTTGCTTTGGCCGAATATTTTGGCCGCGTACGGTCACGTGAAACTTGCACCTCCACTCCCCAGATTTGTCTAAGCGGGACGGCGGCAACAAATCAGCTAAACGCGACACGCGCTCTGCTGCCATGATGAAGAATCACCGCACGGACAGCTAAGCTCAGAAGAAGATCTGTAGACCAGGCTCGCATGCACCAACCTGGCCATCCCCTCCTGGCTCTACTCTCAACACTTTGACCGGTGATGCTGGATTGGTCTGCCGCCCTACGTACTCGCTTTCTTCTGTCTATCACTGCTGCTGCTCTTCCTGCACGTAGCTTGGAAGCCGTCTCGACTCGCCATAGACTACTCCTCCTCCCCAGACTTGCAAACACAATGGCGCGTGTAACACCCACGAGCGCCAGCCCGGTGCGCCGTGCTTCTACGCGGACATCGTCGTCGTCGTCGAGTGCCAAGGCTCAGATCGATACGGAGCAATCAGCACCATCATCACCGTCGGCGGCACCGAAATCCAAACGCAAAGCGGCTGATCCGACTGCGACGGCTGATCCGAATCAGAACGGCCACGACGACACTCGCGATGCCACGCCCGCTGCCCCAACCAAGAAGCCGCGCAAGAAGGCCGTGTCGGATTCGGACTCTCCGAGCGCACCCAAGGGCGAAGACACGCTCGCCGATCCGAGCCTGCCCAAGAATACCGAGATGCCCGCCACGCTCTCGTATGCTCGCCCGGCCGCTTCGGACAGCGTACGCATCAGCGCTTGGAACATCACCAGCCTAAAGTCGAGCGAACCCAAGGGCATGATGCGCTACATCCAGGCCGAGGACGCGCACATTGTCGTTCTCTCCGAAACCAAGGTCAACGACGTGCCCATGCACCAAGCCCTCTCCAAGCTCTACAAACACCAGTACTGGGGCATCGGCAAGCAAAAGGGCTATGCGGGCCTCGCCATCCTCTCCAAAATTGAACCCATCAAGGCAACGTACGGCTTGCCCGGCCTCAAGGATCAAGACACCAAGGGCCGCATCAGTGAGTTGTCCAGCCTCTCTCCCTCTTCCCCTCGTGTCGCCCAGCCGAATCGCAGCTGACCCGGACTCATCTCTGCCCTTGCTTTTGTCACACAGTCACGCTCGAGTTTGAAAACACATTTCTCGTCGGAACCTACGCCGTCAATGCAGGTGACGGTCTCAAGGTAAGTCGCAGTGCATGAGACGCCTAGCCTACAATCACCTCGTCGTCGGTTGGGCCGCCACTTTTCCAACGATCTCTTCCGCTTTCCTCAGGTGGAGATCCGATGCGCGGCCCGTACATCGCATTCGCTGTCCTCATAATCTCTCGCGGCGCGTTTTCACGTTGAAGCACGCAACGCCCGAGGGCCTGATACGGCAGCCACATTCCTCCCACCGCTTTCCGCCTCCGCCTCCGCCACTTCCCCTCCCCTCCCCTCGCTCGCTGAATCAGCCCAGGAGAAAAAGACTGACATGCTTTGCAAATCAAGACCATGTCCACCAAGCAAGCTTGGAATACCGCCTTTGCTGCATATCTGGCCGAGCTGGACGCCAACAAGCCCGTGATTTGGTGCGGCGACTTCAACGTGGTGCAGGACGAACGCGATCTGGCCGCCGCCTCGAAAAAGTGGAACAAGAGCCCAGGATACACGGCCATCGAATGCGATGCCCATCGCGCCCTCCTCGACGGTACCGCCACAACCTCGTCGCAACCCCTCGTAGACGTGTGGAGAGCAAAACATCCCGACGCCATCGGCCACTACAGTGAGCACCACCCTCCCTCCGTACCGTGCCATCGTCGACCTTGCCATCCTGACTCTTTATCTTGATGGCGCACCAGCTTTCTACGGCTGGCGAGGCTTTTGCAGGTCCAAAGGCATCGGCTGGCGTCTCGATTCGTTTATCGTGAGTCTCCCAATTCACTCGGCTGCATTGAGCCCTGCCAACAAAGCTGACTTCTTCGCGGCTCCAATGTCACAGCTCTCGGAACGCATCGCTGATAAAGCGCTCGAGTGCGAGATCCGCCACGAGTGCTACGGTGCCAGCGACCACGTCCCCATTGTAAGTCCCCCCGACAGCCACATCTCGTCCCCAACGCGCACCCCACTTACCACAACCTTGTTCGATGCCAACCGACCCTCGCTCACAGTACTGCGACATTCAAGGACCACTGTGAAGCAACCTTGTGCCGTATCAATACCAGCCCTTCTAACTCGACGCTGCAGCGGGATGTGTGCGGAACGAGCAGGTCTACATTGCGAAAAAGTGAAAGCGATTTCTAGACGCTCAATCTGTCGGCGATGGTCTTGGCCACAAAGTTCTTGCTCTCGGGCGTCAGGTCGGCGTTGAGACTAAGCGCCTGGGCAGCGTCCTTGACAGCTTGTGACTGCGCTGACTTAGCATCTGCCTTGACACCGGTCGATTCGAGCACGGCTTGCGGGACGAAGCGTTCGTACGATCCGCCGATCTGCTGGTTCTGCAGTGCGATCCTTGCCTTTTTGAGTTCCGACGCGAGCGATTCGTCGCTCGCGCCCTTGGTGCGCACTGCCGGTGCGATCGCCGCGCGCTTGTACGTGAGGCTGCCCACTGCCACACCCACAGGATCGTGCGTAGGTCCGAGCACATTGCGTCCACCCGGTCGGATGTGGAGCTTGAGCGCATTCACCGCCGTCTTGATGCCCGGCAGGTTGAGCTTGGCTTGAGGCGTCGAGGCAGGTGCAGCGGCTGCCTTGCCTTTGCCCTTGCCTCCTGCTGCCGGCGCCGCGGGAGCCGCAGCGGCGGTCAAATTCGGAGTAAAGATCGACGAGGCGCGCGGAGGGGATGGCAGGAATCGCTCGTATCCAGGCTTGGCGTACAGAGGGCTGTTCCAGTCCGTGCTCGGCTTGGGTGCAGCCATCCTTGCGCTCTCGTGGTCGCGGCGCTTGATGCTCGTTCCTCGAGGCGCACGCTCGGCACGGGCCGGTGCCGAGCCGTCAAATACGGACGGCAGGCGTTTGTTGCGTCGGTCGCCTGCGTTCCTCTTGCTCGCCTGGCCGTTTGCTCGAGGCGCACTCCTGCTCCTCTCGCCGTTTCGCAGACGATCCGCTACGGTGCTGCCCGCCGCTCGCGGTGGTCTCGAAGTCGGCTGGCTCGATCGTACACGAGGTGCCGAAGTGGCAGCCGCCGCACCCTCGGCTGACACCAATGCGCTCGAAGAAAAGCCGCGCACCACACTGCGGACGGACATGCTGCCCCGTGTGAAAGCGTTGTGCATCATGCTGATGGATGGTGTGCGGGAACAACCTCGAATCGCTACGAAGCGGCGTCCAAGCCAAGCGCAGCTGCCGCACTCTTTCCGCTCCCGCTCCGTCGAGAAGAAGCGGTCTGCGAGAAGGAAGCATCCGTTCAGTCAAGCTCGGAGCGATTTTTTCTTGTCACGTGATTTGTCAAAGTGTTACAGCGGCGCAACGCACAAGAATTCATCTTCATTTTTAGATCTGTTAGATCACTGCCCCAGTTTCTGAGGAGCAGGTCGACGATGCTCAGCCGACTCTCGTGTGGTCTCTGCCCGGCCAGTAGCTAGACGCTCGCTCGGTCACACACTACCGTCATCGCCGCCGCACACCTGCTGACACTCCAACCACGCTCAACACAAGTCCATGGGGGCGGACAAGTCTATTTGTCGCTGCCATGCAGTGATGCGCAGATCCGTTGCAGAGACAACCATCTCGGCCATCGCGGAGCAGACCTACGAATAGATGTCTGCATAGTATGTGCCGTAGTCGATCTCCTGCGCTAGGCCGTGGTACCTCCAGTTGCTAAAGTAGGCGCGGTCCGAGGTGCTCTCACCGCCGTTGGTGGTTGCGTAGATGCCGACCTGGCCACCAGCTCCAGATCCCGCCTGCGGTCCCCACGTGCTCGAGATGAGCGCCGACGACATGTACCTCTTGAACGTCGCGCCGCTCTGCGCACCTTCTCCGACCGTACCAGCAAGCAGATAGTGCGTCGCGTTCACCGCGTTCACCGACAGCTCCATCTTGATCCTGTCGCCGGTCGTCTTGACGCTGATCTTCTCCTCCACAGAGGTGGCATTGGTGGTGCGGAAGACAAGCTCGTAGCTGTTCTCGCCTGCGTCGCTGGTGCGGATCGCTCCCACGTCGAGGTGCTGCCACTGCTGCAAAAAGAGCGTCGCTCCTGCCTCCACTCCAGCCTGCTGCGTCTCGAGGCAGAGGTCCACTTTGAACTGGAAGAGCGTGTGCTCCTGCCGGCGGCCGAGGAAGCTAAGACCCGCCACTCCGGTCAACGCAGAATCGGTGCTGGCCTGCTCGCCCGTCAGGTTGCTGCGAGATGGTGACACCTGCAGCGCGTTCGGGTGCCCAGGTGCAGACACGGTAAAGGCGTTCTTGGGAGGGTAGCGGAAGAACATCAGGTTCTTGGGCAGCTTGGAGCCAGGCGTAAAGTCGAGCGACTGCGACGCGCCGACGAAAGCGTCATCCTGCTGATACTTGGGCAACTCGACGTCCGGCAGAGCCCAGCCTTCCATAGTCCCGCCAATGGGCGAAGCATGAGGAAACTCGTTCTCCTCCCACGTCACAGGGAAAAGGTGCGCTTCCCTGCCCATGGGGAATTGGCTGTACTCCGGCCCGCTGCGCGTGCCCAGCGCCATTCCCCACCACTTGCCATTGTCGTCCTGGAACAGGTCGGCATGACCCACGGTCTGGAACAGCGAGCTCGTGTTGACAGCCGTGATCAGAGGATTGGCTGGATTCGACTCGTACGGCCCGCGCAGATTCTGGGAGCGCGCCATGGTGGCCATATGGCCGAGCTGCGTGCCTCCTTCGGCGACGAGCAGGTAGTAGAAGCCATCCTTTTTGTACACGTGCGGGCCTTCGGCAAAGTTGCCACCAGTACCGTTCCAGATGCTGACCTTCTCCCCAAGCTCTCCAGAGGATAGATCGATAGGCTGCAGCGCGATTCCGGCCCACGTCAGGTAGGTGGAGCCGTCGTCATCCCAGAAGAGGTCAGGGTCGATGGTGCGGTAGCCTGCATCAAAGGTCAAGGGCTTGGACCAAGCGGCATCGCTGTACGGATCGCTTGTCGTGAAGACGGTCCCGAGCAGGCCGGACGTGGTGTTGACTCCAGCAAACACCGAGGTCATGTAGAACTGGCCATCGTGGTAGCGCAGATTGGGAGCAAAGAAGCCATCCTGCTGCCCTTGCGATTCAAAATTGATGCCGGGCAGCTGTTCCTCGCGATTCCAGGTGTTGCTGATCTGCTCCCAGTGCAGCAAGTCGCGGCTGGCATAGATGGGCATGCCGGGAAACGACTCGAACGTCGACGTGCAGCAGTAGGTGACGCCTTTGGCATGCACGCAGCTAGGGTCCGAATGCCATCCCGGAAGCACAGGGTTGTGGTAGGTCGAGTTGGCTCCGCTCATTGTCTTGCCTCGGACGACGAGGTCCTGGAGACTTGCGGGAAGAGCGCTGACCCCGGCGGGCAGGGACACCAAAGACGCGGCGAGGATGGCAGAGGCCAACATGCTGTTCCTATGAGCGTACGACTTGGTCGAGGCGGTAACACTAAATGAAACGGACCTGGATGACGAGAAAGCCACGCCTTTTTAAAGATGACATGTCTGAGCCTTGCCAGGCCCTTCCCGCGGCCTGATTACCCCACACCACTCCGGAAGAAACATGGACCCCTGGAGTGCAGATCTTCTGGAAGCGGGGCTGAGTACCTTGGAACGAGCCGTACGCTATTAGCGGTGTCGAGCGCCGTTGCACTGTGGCACATGCGCACGGCTCACCAAAGGAAGCAGTCTTTTCTCGATGGTAGTCCTGAGGTCAAGGTCAGCCGACCGACACAAGCCATTTCTCCACCACTCCACCACTCCACCGCTCCATGGCCGGCTCGGCTCGGCTCGGCTTGGGTCGGTGGGCTCGGCTCCAGGGTCCGGCTGGAGAAAGGATGCCCCACCAGGGCCGATAGTAGTACCATGGCTGCCTCCGACTTTCTTCCATCTGCTCTTCTGATTCATGGGCGCAACCGGGGCTTCTCCGGTATAACGGCATGTGCCGAGCCCACCAGAGCCTACACCACCGCAGCTATGCTCGTGGAAAACATTTTGACATTTCCCAAAATATATCCCGACGAGTCTGATGCGGATCGGAGGTTTGCCTCCCGCCTTTCCCGCCCGGAGACCGGCCAAATGATATTCTCCGCGGTTCCACCAGCAGAAGCCGTCCGGGCCTTTTTTCCTGGCGGACCGGGCAGACGCGGCTGGCTTGGCTTGGCTCGTGCCATGGCATCAACATGCACTCCAGCCAATCCAGGCTAGCATCAGGGTCAGCAAGAGCAAGCACAATGATGGCTTTGTTACTTTGCGGGATGCTGCTGAAGTGGCGCCACCCGAGGTGCTGCATGTGGCGCCCGCGGTCGAGCCTAGGATCTGCGTTAGGCTGTTCAGGAACTGCTGCTGTTGTTGCTCCGTCTGCATCAGGCACGAGTAGCAAGGCGAGGAGGCATCTACCAGTGAACCAGGGCAGATGCTGCTGGACAAGTTCACATAGGCCAACGAGCAGCCCCAGGGTGCCTCGGGAGAGCACCGTACGATGGTCGAAGCGTTGACCACAGTCGCCATGACGTGCTACCAGTTGATTCGGTCGGAAACGTTGGCTTGGTGGGTTGGGGGGAGGGGGGGGGGGCAATTGCGGGCCCGTGGGGTGCGTCTGCTATATGTACGATATGTACGTGAGCGTGTCTGCAACAAATGCCGCAGGATCGTGCCAAGCCTCGCTCATGCCGATGTGCTGTGACATGTGACGTCGTGTAGCATACTTCGATTGGGCGATAACGACATCGCTTGTATGCGCAGCCGCCCTATGTGGTGAGACGATCGCTAGTGTGGGGAAAGGCGACTAGTCGATTTCATGCTTCTGCGTGCCGAATCGGGCCGCGTCTTGTGCATGCCGGCGTCTTTTTGTTGCACACGATTTTCCGTTGCGGAGATGTTGCTCACGACCTCGTCAAAAAGTATGCAAAGTCGTCCCCGTCGCGTCGGAACACGATACCAACTCGAGCCCGTCCTCTCATAGAGCCGTTTTGCTCTTTGCATCCCCGAGAAATTCCAGCCTGTTCGGTTCAATGCCCTTCAAAGCAGGAAGCCAGGCGCGACTCGACGATTTCCTGAAGAGTGATTGTATGAACGGAAGCAAGAGACTAGGATCGAGCACCAACTAGTTACATGACGCGCGAGAGGCGGGACTGCTTGACAGCCGAAAAGATCTCCTGCTCAGCGCCTTCCTCGAGCGGCATGAGTGGCGAACGAACGGTGGCGTGTTCGAGGATGCCGCGAGCTACGAGGGCATGCTTCAGCGCTACGGTACCCTCCATGTGCGAGCCGCGGTGGTACACGGCCTTGGTTACCGGGAGCAGCTGGTCGTGAACGCGGCGAGCAGCCGCATAGTCCTTGGCCTTGCCAGCCTCGAGCAGCTCGAGCAGTGCCTCGGGCGCGATGTTGCCGTAGCCAACCAGGAAGCCGTCGACGTCAAAGGCCGTGTGCAGCAGGTACTCGTCGTGGCAAGAGAGGATCTGCAGATCCGGCCTCTCGCGACGGATCACAGGGATCTCGGTGTCCCATCGACGCATGTTTCGCACTCCGTTCTTCATCGCCACCACGCCGGGCTGCGCAGCAATGTCGAGCATCGTCTGCAGGCTGTACGTCGCCTTGGTGTTGTCCGGGTACTGGAAGAGGATCAGAGGAAGACCCGACTTCTCGTACACCTGCTTGTAGCGGTCCTGAGGCGCGCCAGGCTGGTAGCCGAATCGCAGCCAGCCGTGCGAGGGATACAGCAGACCTGCCTTGGCACCAGCCTGAACGGCGCGGCATGCCTCGAGAGCGGCCACCTCGGTACCTTCGCCCGTGATGCCGGCAATGATGGGGATGCGGTCGTCCACCGACTTGACGAAAGCCTGGATCACCTTGACCTGCTCGTCCTGCGTCAGGAACGTGCCCTCACCAGCGTGACCGAGCACAACCAGTCCCTTGACGCCGGGCAGGCTTCCGAGCCACGATCCAAGCCTGTGGATGGCTTCGTAGTCCACGGAGCCGTCCTTGTTGAACGGCGTCACGGGAGCGGGCGTGATGCCGCGGAAGTCGAGATCGATGTTGTTAACAGTCATAGTTGTGAAAACGTGCTTGGCACTTGTGTAGATGGTGGTTTGGAGGATAAGTCTTGATAGGCCAGGTAAGTGAGTAGCTCGAAGTGATGGTTGGATCTTGACGGCTCATTCGAACCGATTCTGTCTGTTCTTATAAGCATCCTTATCCAGCCCTACTGGCTTGTGGGCCCACCAAGCTTGCCCATGCTGAAACGCCAATGCCAGAAGCACGTCCGTTCGCTTCGTCACCCGAGCTGCCGCTGCTGTCGCAGTTTGGGCTCCCGGTGAAGAGCGCGGGCAATTCCATGCCCGAGGAGTATGGAGGAGGCCTCGGCAAGACTCAATCGCACACGCCAGGGTCAGTCCGCGTGGTCGCTGGGGCCCCGGACACGGATGCTTGCATCCGTCTTCCTAGACGACCCTCAGCTCTCTGCCCACGTCGTCTCGACTTTGACCGCATGTGAGATCGACAGTGCGATGTCGCAGCGGGGAAAAGAGGGTCCAATCAGGGACGAAGTCAGCCTTCTGGTTTAGAACAAAGCGGTAGAGAGTGTGCACCTGCCAGTCCTGGAGCAAAAGTTGCCACCTGACGTCGGAAGCATGCAGGCGACGGAAGTCGCGGAAGCATTCACCCGAGCGCGGAAGCATGCATCCGTGTCGCGTCCTGGCATCCCACTCTCCCACATATTCGCCCTGACATGCTCACGTGGGATGTCGGGTCGGCGCTCAGCAAGCACGCCAGAGTGCTTTTGCACTCTGAACGAGGCACGGCGATTTGGACCCCGCTCTGCACGGCTGAGTCGGATAGCCGCACGGAAGCATGCTTCCTCAACCCCGCCATTGCCTTTACCCCGCAAGATTGACTCGTCCCGTGGCCAAGCATCTGGTCGCACACACGCCACCATGTCCCGCATGCTCTGCCGATGTAGGCCCCTGATGCCCGAGAACTTGTGCCTGGGCAACTGCCCTCCACCATCATCGTAGCATCGACCGGCACCACTGCAAGACACCGGCAGCGCCACACACTCTTCTTACGCCGGCGACGGCTTCGGCTCGAACCCTCATACCACCATGCTCTGCCACGAAGCGTCGTTAGCCTTCTCCATCGGAACGAGCAACGGCTCCACAGCGCCGTACTGTTGATGCTGGAGTCGATCTACACAGTCACCAAGCATCTTTGCCCACACCGCATGCCCCCATCTTTCCCAACAAGCATCCGCTCGATCTCCGGCTAGACCAAAGACACGGAAGCATGCTTGCCCGGCACGGGGCCCCGCACATCAGTCACATCCACGGCCGCTCGTCCGCATCTCGTTTGCAAGACTGCATCTAGTCCACAGCCATCGTGCCCCAGCATCCAGGAACGAAAGGACGTTGGATACAATCCGAAACATCACCCTCACGTCCCCTCCGGCCTGTGGTGTCGCCTCGTGGCTGCATAGATGCCCCTTTCGCCAACCAACCCCAGCGACCCTCGCACGTCGATTGCATATAAGACCAGAGCAACAATGATCCATGCCCGCCTTCGTTCCTTCTTCGGCCAAGCCACTCGATCTGATTCAACGAGGACGGCAACTCTTTCAGGCTTGCAGCAACCTCACCCTGCCTCGACAGGATCCCAAGAACGACTCGAAATCATGACGAACAATTCATCCAAGACCTCTCTCAGAGACACTGCATCCGGAGAGGAGGTCAAGAAAGATCCTAGGGATCCCGTGCAAGTCTTTCCGGTCCTCGAGAAAGACATGGTTCGCGACTTCGATGACAAAGAAGCACAGCAAAGCCCCGTCGACCACTTTGGAACAGCGACACGGCAATCCGAGGAAGAGCGCAAACTCGTGCGCAAGCTCGATTGGCGCATCATGACCTCTCTCTGGGCATGTTACGCGCTCAACTATCTGGACAGAAACGCCATTGCACAAGCGCGACTGAATGGGCTCGAGAAGGATCTCAAGCTCAAGGGCAACCAGTACAACATGTGCATCTCGATCCTGTTTGTCGGCTACACGCTGGTGCAGATGCCTTCCAACATGGTCATGGCCTCCAAAAAGGTTCGGCCCTCGGTTTGGATGTGCTGCTGGATGATGGCCTGGGCCGTGTGCTCGGGATGCACCGCGCTCAGCCACAACTTTGCCGGCCTGTTTGCCACTAGGTTGCTGTTGGGTGTCCTCGAGGCACCCTTCTATCCGGGAGCGCTGTACTTGCTTTCGCTCTTCTACACACGCCGAGAGATTGCGACGCGTGTCGCCATCCTCTACTCCGCCAACATTGTCGCCACTGCCTCGTCGGGCTTGATCGCCGCGGCGACCTTTGCAACGCTGGACAAGGCACACGGAATCCAGGGATGGAAGTGGCTCTTCATCATCGAAGCAGTCGTTACGTTCGGCGTGGCGGTGATTTGCTTGTACATCATGCCGGACCACCCGCTGTCCACACGATGGCTCACTCCCGCCGAGCGCGAGCTGGCCCAAGCCCGCATCGACCGCGACACGGTAGGAATGGAGCCCAGCAAAGGCGTCGTGGCAGGACTCAGCCAAGCTTGCAAGGATGGCCGTCTGTGGGTGTTTGTGGTGCTGCAGAACCTACATCTCAGCGCCTGCGGCTTCAACAGCTTCTTCCCTTCAGTGGTGGGCGGACTGGGCTTCAACCGCACTCTGACGCTGGTGCTCACCTGTCCGCCCTACCTACTGTCGGGCGTGTTCATGATTGTCTGGGCCGTCTCCTCGGGTCGCAAGAACGAGAAGACGTGGCACATCACCATCTCGATGCTCATCGCCCTGGTGGGCTTCATCATCTCGTGCGTGACGCTCAATACGCCCGCGCGCTACATCAGCTGCTTCATCTTCACCATTGGTGCCTACGCCGCCAATTCGGTCATCCTGGGCTGGGTCAGCGCCACGTGCGGCCAGACGCAAGAGAAGAAGGCCGCTGCGCTTTCGATTGTCAACACGATCGGCAACGCCAGCTTCGCCTACACGCCCTTCCTGTACCCCAAGAGCGATGGGCCCAAGTATCTCACGGCCAACACAGCCAACTCGTGCTTCGTGGTAGGTTCCATCATTTGCACGTGGATCCTGCGCTTCTGGCTCAAGCGCGACAACGAAAAGATCAAGAAATCCAACGCCGATGCCAGGCTCCTCTACGCCTACTGAGGCCGGGCCGGTCGATGTGACTCCATCCTTGGGAGTGTGGAAATCGTCTCATCTGCGCGGCCCTACAGGTGCAACTCTGCTGCTCTCCCACTGCTTTTGTGCTGTTCGCTTAGCTTTGAATCACCCGTCTCGCTGTATTGTATCACATGTACTCGTGCCAGGATGCCGAATGCCGATCTTGTGTTTGTAGTATTGTGATGTGGGCCCATCGCAAAGTGGCAGCTGTTCTTCCAATTCAGCGCACAGCGCATCGCTGCTTCCTAGCCGCCTGCTTGAAGCTCAGAATGAGTACGACTTCAGCAAAGCCGCCACCGACGGCCCGAGTAGGAGAGATCCGAGCCCGTGCGCCCCAAGGCATTGAAAACAGCCACAGCAGCCACGGGTACCCTGCTTAAGTCGTTGGGCTCTCGACCGTAGAGTGTGTGGGCTCGATCTTGTCAAAAAGGTATATATAAATCAGTAAATTCAGGTACCGCTTTATTTTAGCTCCTCTCTTCCCCGCAAATTCCGCACGGTGCCCATCGTATCTCTTGCTTTCATCGTGGTGCGGTGCACCCGCACCTCATGATCCACAAATCCCCTTCACCATGACCTCACAAGCGGCGCTCAACGCGGCCAGCTCAGCCAACACAGCCAGCGGGTCCGGCAGCAACAAACGGCTTCTCAGCAGACGTGTTCCCGATGGCAAGCGACAGCGCACGCTCGTCAGCTGCGATCGATGCAAACAGCGTAGGATGAAGTGCTCGCGATCCGAGCCGGAAGGTCCCTGTCTCAATTGCTCTCAGCAAGGTCTGGAATGCACTTCCGCTCTACCACGAAAGCATCGTATCCACGGCAGCATCGAGAGCCTCTCCTGGCGCCATCGAGCTCTCGAGGCGCTCGTCCGCGGCCTCACCGGGCGTGACGTCCAGGAGGCAGAGTCCCTCATCGAGATCGCCCGCCACCATCACATTGATCTACCCAGTCTCGATTCCGACGCATACGAGCCACGTGCATTCGCAAAAGATCCTCTCGCTTCCATTCCGGCGCCCAGCAGCACAGACTCTCCATCAGCCACACGCTCATCCAACCCGGACGATCGATTACGCAGCAGCAGCGCTTCCGCCTTGTGCTCGTCGTGTGCGGCAACGGTGGTCCCCCTCAACATTCCCGACGGCAAGCTGATTCCAGCACCTCATGGCATCTCGCACTATGTTGGCTCGGCCAGCTCGTTCGAATTCGCCAATGCCGTTCGCCGCCTCGTGGCAAAGGTGGATCGTCTCAATACCTCCACTGGCGCTACCCGTGCGGGTATGTCTTCCGGCCTGCCCGCTTTCAATGCCCCCACTATCGTCGAGGCACGGTCAGCGCCGCTTGCATCGTCGGTCTACTCTCGACCGACATCGTCCGGTTCGGCTCCGACATCGACCCACAAGCTGCGAGCCGAGTTTGCCACAAGCATGCGAACCAGCAAGGCGCTCGAGCCCCGTGATCGCACCCACCCTGCGGCGGCGGCTGCCGCGGTCGACGACAGCGCATCTTCAGAGTCTGATGATCAGGTCGAGCATCAAGTGCCGGAGCGAGATCCGCAACTCGGCTCGACAGGCATCGCTCCTTCCACATCTCCTGCCACCGGGATCAACGACCCTTCATCCGGTTCAACATCCGGCAGCATTCCAGCTACGAGCACGAAACCTAACGAGTCGGTCCATGCCATCTACCAGCTTCCCGACTTCGCCACACCAGACAGCACAAGATCGATGCGGACGCAGCGACTACGCGACCTCCTGCCAGCGAAAGCCATCTCGGATCGGCTGGTGGACGCCTTCTTCGATCGAGTCCATCCCAACTATGTGGTGTTTCATCGCGGCCTCTTCCACCGTCGCTACCGATCCATATGGCGTCCGAATGAGCGTGAAGACGATGCGCAGTCTCGATCTGCAGCCAAGGATGGCGATGCCGGGTGGATCTGCTCGCTCCTCATGGTCCTCGTCTTTGGTGCTCAGGCGCTCGAAGGGCAGGGCCTGCCTGATGCCTTGCAGATCCAGAAGCGTTACCTTCGTCTGGTGGTTCGAGAACGTTTCCAGCGTCTCACCTTCACCGCCAGCCTCTCCAACGTCCAGGCGCTCTTGCTTCTCCAGCTCTACGAGCACAATGCGGGCGAGCGCAATGCCGCATGGATGCTACTCGGCCAGGCCGCACGCATGGCCATCGCTCTCGGCATGCATCGCGAGACCCAGGATGCTGGCCTGGACACTGTCGAGCAAAACCTCCGACGCTTGGTCTGGTGGACGCTGCAGCAGTTCGAAATGAACCTCTCCATGGCGCTAGGACGACCATCCACCTTGGAGCTCGTCGAAGTCACTGCACGCGTTCCCGAGGAAGCCATCATGGATCGCAATGACTTCCCCACCGACTACCCGGAACACTATCGCAGGCTCATAGGCATTTCCTGGCGTGCAAAACAGCTTCTCGCCCGCACTTCAGCCCGGTACAGCAACGAGCAGGAGCTCCTCCAGTGTCTCGCCGTCACACAAGAGGTGCTCGGCCAGCTCGACTCGTGGCACATGCAGCTACCATCCCAACTATCCCCCGATTGGCCATTTGCCATGCCACGCCAGTGCAGAGCGGTGCTGCTGCTGCTCATCAACTTCCACCACATTTGCGCAGCATTGGCACGGCCTTTTCTTCTGTGCAAGGTCGAACGCGAGGTCGAACAGGTGCAAGATCAGCGAGCCCCCGTGTCGGCCGCCGTATCCGAAGTCGCCGCCGCCGGCCTTCGCTCTGCGCGTTGCGTACTGGAAATGTGCGAGCAGCTCCATCAGCAAGACATGCTTGAAGGGGTCGTGTGGCTCGACTGCTACTACCTACATCACGCCATGCTCATGTGTAGCTTGCCCTACCTCTCGCCGGCCACCCAAGCCGATCGGTCTACGCTCGACGTCGAGCACCAAGCGCTTCTGGCTCGCACCTCGGCGATTGTAAAAACGGTCCGTCTTGCGCCAACCTACCTGGTGTTGACAAAGATCGCAACGCAACTCGTCCGCATCGTGGGCATCGACGATAGCACGCAGAGCGTTCGTCCGGTTGAGGTGGACGATGCCTATGCTCGAGCCGAGCGCCAAGCCAGCACGGTCGATACCTCTGCGCCAGCCGCGCGCAATGCGAGGATCGAGCTCGGACACTATCCGTCCATCAACAATCTCGATCTTTTGCTTGCTGCAGCACAGCTACCCGCGCAACCCAACGACGCATCCACATCCGAGTGGAACGGTCCCATGCCGGCGCAGGGCCTCAATGGGTTCCCTGCAGCCACCGGCGGCCTGAGCGACTACTCGAACGACGAAAGGACAGGACCGATCCAGCCCGCGTCAGCGCAGTCTCATCAAGGTGCCTCGCCCAGCCTGCACAACCTTCTGGCCTGGCAGACTTCGCCCGATGCGGAGCTGTACAGCGAGTTTTACCAGCTAGGCTTCGAGACCGGCAGCACTGTCTTCACGTGGGACTTTTTCAACATCGGCGGCCAAGGACCCGCTGCCAATTCAGAGCAGCACGGTGTTCCACCTGCTTCCGACTTGTGAATCCAGTCGTTCGAATGAAGTTGCCTCAATTGCAGAACCCTAAGACACGGTCAGGCCGACGTCACTCTGATGGTGTTGCGACGACTGAAATTGCAAGTGGAAATGATCTTAGAGATTGAAATGTTCGGGCATGGGATCAGAGAAGGGCAGGTCCTTTCCATCCTGGTAGAAGTGACCCGTCTTGAAGTCATTAAAGATGGGCCAGATGACGCTCTCGCCGCCTTGCGAGGCAGGACGAGGACCAGAGAAGCCATTGAGCTCGGTGGCACAGTAGCCCGGGCAGACGATGGCAAGCGGAGGACTGTGGCTCTGCAGAACGTAGTTGCGCAGGTAAGCGTTGAGGAAGGCCTTGCTGATTGAGTAGCCGGAGTTGACCAGGTGGTCGACGGGCTTCCAGGGCTCCTTGACGTCCTGTGCGCCTTGCTCGTGACGAAGCCAGTCGTCCATCCATGCCTGCACTTGAGTCCAATCGGTGGACTTGCCATCCAGCACCCTGCTCTGCACGTTGGGGTCCATCGCCGCGGTTGCCCAGGTGCCGACTTCGGACGAGACGATGATGATCATGCCCGTGTCCTTGGTCAAGATGTCGGCGAACGCTTCGATGCAGGCCTTGGCGCCTCGGATGTTGACGTCAAAGACTCCCTTGGATCCCTTTTCGTTGGGGTCTTGCAGGATGCCGCTGTTGTGCAACAGCACATCGAGCGTGCCGCATTCGTTCTTCACCTTTGCCACCGCTTCTTGGATGGACGAAGAATCGCGAATCTCTAGGATGAGGACTCGGACGTTGGAGAAGGTGGCCGAAGGCGCCTCCTTCTTCATCTTTTCGACAGCATCTTGGCCGTTTGCCTGCGAGCGGGCAGTGAGGTAGATAGTGGCGTCCGGCAGCTTCTGTGCGAGGTGCTTGACGGCTTCGTAGCCAATGCCCTTGTTGGCGCCGGTGACGACGATGGATCGAGGAGCTGGGGGGGCCATTGTGTTTGAAATTGTCTGGAGTGGTACAATGGAACACAATCCATAAGTCCGTCCAAACTTCACCGAGGGCTCTTTTTATGTACTGTTTGGTGGCGTTATGGCCTGTGCACCAAACACACCGAGCGGAGCGTCAGGAGCTGTATAGCCGCTGATTGTTCGCTGCATCATCGCTCGCGGCGAGCGGCTAAAGTCCGAGTTCGCGCTGGAAGCTTCCAGCCTCCACAACAATATAATTGTGGCTTTTGAGCCCCGAGCACCTCCACCGCCGCGGATCTGCGGACTTGAGCACGAGGTCCTCGTAAGCTCCCCTGTGGCGGTGCACGTCGACTCGGCCCGCAACAAGTGCGGCTGGCAAAGCCAAATCCATTTCGCGCACAGAAGCGCAACACGATCTCGCTGTGTACACTGACGAGCGTCGGTTGCGAATCAATCTCGACCGATTCTTGCTCGGCTTCGGTCCTGAATTCAGTTCAAGCCCGAGGCACGGCTTGGCTACCCGTTCGGCAAGCTGGACTGAATCACTCGCCAATGGACGGCTCACCAGCATTCAAACTCAGCATATGATCATGGCAGGTCTCAATTGCGGCACTCTGTCGTACACGGCTTGGCCAAATCTCCAGGCCGGCATCCAGGCAGTGGTGACCATCAAAGATGAGCATGCACTGGACGCCGTTCAGGGACTGCACACGTCCGGGATTGCCGCGGGACCATGCGGCGGAGCACCTCTCGCTGCCCTTCGAACGTTGTTGAGCATCTCGCTCGAGGCAGAGCGACTGGGTCTTTTGGATGACAAACGCGTCGTCGTAGTACTGCTGATGACCGAGGGGGCCAAATCGTCGTGACTGTCCGACTGTAGCAAGGGTTATGGTTGGTGTCTGCCTCCTCGCTACAGCACGGACCACGACTTGATCGATCTTATCATGCTCAAACACATTGCATTCAGTGTGCATGGAAAGTCCGTCCATTGAATCGAGAGTGATGGGAAGGAATCGATCAAGGAAGTGAGGTCCTTCAAGGTCTCGCATTCACAGATGAGGGACGACCGTGCCGCGGTCGGCATACCCAGCTTATGCTGATTCAAAGGCAGACGCCATGTACCTGATGCATCTAGGCAGCCTTGTTGGTTTGCGCTTTGAATGCTTCCGCTTCTTGCACCTCCTTCTGAGCAAGGAAAGAGAGCACCTCCAAGCGAGCCGAGATCTCGTTGCCGTTGTTGTTCTGCTTCGCCTCGGCGAGCGTCTTTCGGTAGCGCACGTTGGTACCGTAGACTGCGTCCATAAGTCCGGTCGGACCAAAATTCTCGGTGAAAGCAAAGTGATGGAAGTCGTGCTGAAGTGGACTGCTGAATCCCGGAATGTAGTAGCCGGAATGAGTCTGGATCGTGCCAACCTCGAGTAGGGTGAAGGCGAAGACGTATTGACTCCAATGATGCGGAACGATCAGGGAGCCGATGACGTTCGGCAGCAGATTGGAACAGAGATGCTCGGTCATGGTGCAGTACGTTGCGGCAAGAGCTACGGGAGCCGTGTACTCGTGGTGCTTTTTGTGGAAGCGGGCATACATGGTTGGCGAGTGGAACCACCGGTGGACGTAGAAGAATCCGACCTCGGTGCAGAGCACTGCGTCCGACGAAGATCGGGGGCAAAGGATATGGCGTTGAGTAAGCGGTCAGAAGCACCCAGCGCCGAGTCGCAGGAGTCGAACTCACCATCAAAAACAACGGTTGCCACTGTTCTGAGTGGACCGGGAAGCTGGTCGGAAGACGTTGGCATGGGGAACGTCCAGGCGCCAATGAGCATGAGGGGCGTTGCAACAAAGAGCAGATTGCGCAGCGCGCCAAGGGCGATCTTGGCATACTCTGCGCCGCCGACCCGCACGAAAGGCTGCACCTTGTACTTGAACAGCCACCTCGGTCTGCCAGTGAGGTCGGCAAGGGCATAGAGAGCGGACAGGCCCCACAGGACGGAGGTGGTGATGATCCAGGTGCCAAAGAAGCGCAGGTTGAATGAGCCGTACTTGGCCGTGAGATCATCGTAGAGCGCATGACCAAAAGCGGAAGAATTGAAGAGGGTGAACGCGGAGATCAGGACGATGCTGACGAGGTTCTTGGAGATCCATGCTCGAGGCTGAAGCAGCGTCGGATCATAGCCCCAGTGTTTGGATCGTGGGATGGGCTTTCCAGAGAGGTCGTGAGGTAGTTTCGAGGTTCGATTGGCAAGAGCAAAGTCCGAGTCGCTCGTTGCTGCTGCTGCTGCTGCATTGGCGGTTGTCATCGCGGCTGCTTTTGCTTCGAGCCCCACGGCCGCAGGCTTTGACTTGTAAGGAATGCTTTCGACGGCAGTCGTCGACTTGACCGTTGTTGCCATGCTGACCAAAACTTGTACAGCTCGTTGTAGTATGGGGGCGGCCGACAAGGGCATCCGAGTCGGTTCCAGCTGTTTTATACGCCCGCTCCAGCAATGCAAGCGAGCCGGCGAGCCGACAACCGTGTCGACAACCAAGCCACCATGGTTACCACCAGACTCGCAGCTTCCCGTTCCGCATTTCATGCGCAAAAATGCGGGGTTCACTTTCCGAGTTACCGCACTGTCGAAAATTGCCGAGGCGCGTGAGCAAAATGTCAACATGTGAACAGGCACGAAATGGGGAACGAAATTGAATCCAAAAATGACCGGATTAGAAATTTGAAGGATGCAACTTTAGATTTAGGGTTAGGGTTAGGGTTAGGGTTAGGGTTAGGGTTAGGGTTAGGGTTAGGGTTAGGGTTAGGGTTAGGGTTAG